>VYZW01011430.1:5063-16738 GCA_013401315.1 Balaeniceps rex
TCCATTTTTGCTGATCGCCATGTGGTTTTGATACTGGCACACTCAGACAGCTAGATGTGGCAGAAACAAGTGAAGTGTCATGAGAAGACATGATGCTCAGTCAGTTATGTAACCAGATAAACTCCACTGCCTAGATCAATATGGTTAATGAAATAACTCAAAAATGGTCTGAGTCCATAGAAGATGTGTCCAAGAAAAATAACTTGCTATGGCTTCTCACACGTTATATGACACTGTTTAAGAATAAAAAACTTACAAGGTTCACATTTGGGATAGTGTTGTTAAAGACAAAACTATCCTGCCCAGATTTCTGAGTCTTCTTCAGAAATCCAACAGTGAGTCCAGAATCCTTCTCCAACAATCTTTCAAACAAGTACCTATGGCATGTAATTTTATGTCCTTTAAAGTATACCTTGATGAAGTACACTGTTCCTTTATCTCGGTGACATGTAAAATATGTATGTGTGCTTGTGTTTAATTATTCAATGTCATCACAATGCATAAATTTTTATTTCAGCAATAGTGTTTAAAAGTTCCAAATTCTGTGAATTATAAAACAAGGTTTAATGAAAAACATCAGAAAAGAGTTCAAAATACTGACACAATAATATCCTTAGAATGAGAAAGGGCATTATTTGTAAGCGTTCAGTTATTACCACAATAAATCAGTGTCAGCTGACAGAGCTATTTATTTTAAAAGCAAATAATCTGAATTCTTTGGTAAATTTTCATAATATACTTTATCATTAATGCAATGAAATCCCATTTAAGCTTAGTGTTCTCTTAATTTACAAGCCCCAGGATAACACATTGCCCTATGTAGTAACTTGTTACAAATGATTTTTATTTTCTATTCTGATTTTAATTTAAATTTTAATTTTGAAAAACTCAAGTTCTTTGAGCTCTAATAAGCTAAAACATGTAACGACTAATTTTATAGTCTGAATTATTTTTGATGTCTCCTACTTTTTATAGCTACAGTTTCTCATTCCTGGGAACTGGTTTAGAATGATAAATACTACTGTGGAAATTTTGAAGTTAATATAGATAGCAAGGAAGGACAGTACCCTTCAGAAGCTTCGGTAGAAGCACAAGGTATCTGAGCAATCTTGCACTATTCAGCAAACATAACTGTTGTTGGATAATGGTTGCCTTTGCAATACTCCACCGTAAGGATGCCTGCAGTGATATTGTCAGTGCTAATTAACGTTAGTGTCAATGCCATCTCTGTTTAAAAAAAAGAAAAATAAAGGAAAACGAACAAGCAGAAAGCGTCACAAAAATCTATCAGTCAAGAAGAACATTTCAAGGTATTTCATCATCTTTGGCTGTGTGGCACATTATAGTAGACACTCATATATTCATGCTTGTTAAAAGTAGTAAAGAAGAACTTAACAGAGAGTGTTTTATACTGGTTGTTATTTAAACACCTGATGTACAGACAGAGATGTCTCGCTGTCCATCACAATGAAATTACTGCTATATCTGGAGACTTATTTGCAAGCTTAAATTTTGATAAAGGCAGTCAAAGACATTTCTTTGTCACCAAAGTCATCTGAATTTCAAGTCCATTTCTTTCCAAGGCGTGAAAGTGTTAGAGCCTTTCAAAGAAATATTTGACAGAATCTGTTCAGGATTTTCAAAATAATTTATTTTGTACCCTAGGCTTAGCACGGCTGTTACCCTCCAAAATAACAGTATTAGCCAGTTTTCTCTGTATTTATTTTATGCACCTTTTTCCCCCTTAAATTGGGGATTGCGTTAGTGGTGTATTACTAGTATGGCTTGCAATATCTGCTTGCCGTTTTGTTTTCCCATTCCTTGAATAACAGCTTCCATGCCTCTCCTACATCTCGTCTCATTCTTGGTCTCATTTTTTTTTCCTTTGTTTCTGTATGCTTTTACTTCTTAACAGACCTCAACAATCCTCCTTGTGCATCTCCACACTCACTCACATATCTCTGCACGAAGCAAAATAACACTTCATCCTTTAGCAACTAGCCAAAGATCAACTAAAAAAAAAATTGTTCAGTGTTAATTGTACTTTTGAAAATTGAATTTCTGCAGATTTTCTGTTGTTGAGGAAAACAGTGAGATTACATCAGCATAAACGCCTGTGAAAAAATTGTAGTCGCTAGGCATAAGGCAGAGCAACGTCCAAAGCCAATGAACCATGAGGGTCTCAGCAGCTATTTATAGTATCCTCTACTTAAAATTTATGTAAGGATTTTCCCTGGGGCCTTCACAGTCCTATGGTTTCCAACATCAAGCAAAATAATTATAGATTACTCTTACCCGATAACCTCTCCAGAAGGACTGAATTACTATGCTTGCTGCTTCTTCTGATAGAAGGAGAGATAGAGGAATTGGTGGCCTAGGACTTTAAAAAAAAAATGGTTTTTAAACAGACAGCCTATAAATGTAAAATAATTTCTTCCCTAACAGTATATTTTATAAAAAAGAGAAAGGTTGTTCAGAAGCTTGAAAGATACCATTTCTTATTGCTCCAAAGATAAAATGTGCAAAGAATATCTAATTTTAAAATATATTCTGTTATATACTCTACAATAATTTCTTCTTTAAAACAATAATATACAAATGGCACATCAAGCGCAGTAATCTTTCTTATTCTTCTACATGGATTTCAAATTCCTACCATTATGGTAGGGTTTGGGGTGGTGGTGGGAGGGGAGCAAGAGAAGTAGGTGTGCCATTTGTAAAGCAGAGGAGGTTTTAGTGTGCATGCAACAATGAACAGACTTATGACATAAGTGTTTCTAACAATTATTAAATACACAAGACATAAATATATTTTAGTACATTAATTTATATTATGATTTCACTTAAAAGTAAAATGTACTGAAAAAAGTAATGATTGTCATATCTGCATAAGCGTGTTTAGAAATGTCTAAACCAGTTCTTAAAATGCTGAAATTTTACTTTTGATAGCATATACACATTGTTTGGTGATAAAAGAAAGTAATACATATGCTAAAGCAACAATTTTCAGCCAAAATATACAGTATTTTGAAAGCATTTTTGATGATTCTGTTGCTACCAATTTTAATGGGAAACACTCTAAACTGTAATTACAATTCAGCCATCACTAACAAAAACTCAAATCACTGTATCAAGTCTTGTTTCCCAAAAGCCATTTTCTATGGATGTTGATTTATTTCTCACACACAATGATCAGAAAACATCCATTGAAAAGGAGAAGACAACATTCATTTATATCGTTTATTTTATAATAAATGTAACTTAAAGCTGATGAACTATAGGGCAATAATGTTGCAACTCATGAAAATACCGGTTATAAACAGTAGACTTGGCACAGCGTTAGAATGGCTGCTAAGAGCCACTCTCCCTGCATGGGACACAGATTGGACACAGATTGAACACAGCTTTGACTTGGAAGACCACAGCATTATGAATTTGCATGCAGCAATCATTTGGATTTAACTATCAAATGTGTTTTTGTCTATACCAGTTGTAAACTGTCTATTTTACCAAAACTACAGACACATGCAACCCATGCAGGAACATTATTTATAGTATTTATACCATAAAGACACATATACTGCAAAGACCATCAATTAACAAGCTATTTATGCAGTCTTACATTTTCTGGCTGAAACATTACTTCTGCCATTTCTTTTGGAAATTTATTTTACAGCATATTACAGTTCAAGCTAGGACAGCTTACATTTTCCTTTCACTTAATTTCATTCATATTAGTCTCTGCCCTAGTAAGCTTCCTATGCTCTCTGACGTCTTGCTCTTAGGGCTTGTTTTCACTGAAGGGTCATTGCAACTTAGAGCACAATCTTAACTATTATCTAATGCTATACTGACTACACTGTTTGAGTCTGTGTACTCAGCTAAATTGGTCTCATCGGCATGTCAGCTGGGCTTTGGCCTACATTTATTTTAACGTGAAAGAAAACCTTGGTCTGTTTGGAAGAGTAGAAATAAGACAAAAATAAAAAGAAGTCTCTCCATTAAGCTAAACAGTTTTAGCTCTGTGAACATTAATTAGCATTTCTACTGCTCAAGGGAAATTGTAAGTGCTGGACAGGCAAGGCTTCCTGAGAAAACTGCTTCTTATAATCAGATTTAAAAATACGAAGTTGGACTGTGCTGGTTTGGCTGATAGGCTTTCGTCCTCTGTTCTATTTTTGATCTTTTTGAAACCCAAAACTTAGAGTAGGAAAATCACAGAAAGACCTACATATTCTACAGTAGTTATATCAAAAGACATTGAACTGTCTCTAAGAATGAGTACATCTCTAAAGAACAAACAGATTTCTCCTAGCCTGCAAGGCTGACTCTAGCATTAATTTGCTTTCATTTTCAAATTATAAAAATGTCTAGTTTATAATCCAACACTAAATTTGAGAAACCAATATAAAATAAAGCAAGAAACAGGACTTAATTTTCAGAATGACAGTCACTGGCAAATATCAATCATTTCAGCGGAACAGCTATAAAGAATGGAAGTCATGCCAGGTCCAGTTTTGTCTAAGAGAATATACGCAATTGGCTTCAGGTCAAATAAAAATAGAATCTGAGCAGAGGCAATCACCCCTCAGCAGTGAACTAGGAAAAGAGGGAATATGTCATTTGTGGCAGAAGACAGCTGTATGCCTCCAAGAAGATTAAAACTGACAGTAAAATGTACACTAACTATATTCTGCTTATTTAGTCTTTGATTATGCACAAACTTAAAAGCTCACATGTTAAACAATTGATATCTATTTTGATATATATATCAGATATATTGTTTAACTTAAGTTGCACCTGTAAAAGAGCATCAGTAAAATTATTTTTCTTAAGTATCGTATTTTACCAAATCTGAATAAAGCAGACACTGACCAGAGGAAAGTTAAATTCCAGAAACATGTTTCTTGCTTTCTGAACAAACTTGTACAGATCCTGATTATGTGAGATACTTACTAATTATATTACATTATGCAGGTGGAATTTGGCACCTAGAAGATGTAAAGCAGACTTGCATTAAATAAATATATGAGGTATTGAAAAAGGTTTTTTACTGAAGATGTGCTGAAAAAGGTTTTTACTGAAGATGTGTATCCAATTTCCTCATGGACAGAAGCTGGGTTTCTCAATGAACTCTCAAGGGGGGAAAAAAGGCCCTCCATTATCTTCCCACCAAAATAGACAAGCTAACCTATGGGGGGTTCATAGTCACGCTGATGGACACTGTATACAGTCAGTATTTTTACACAGTAATGTCCAGAAACCCCAATTGTCATTAACCCCCAATCTGTCCTACAAATAGAAGGTCTGATTACTTCCTTGAAAAGGAAATATAAGCAAAAATTTAATCAAGCAAAATTTTCACCATGTATCGTTCAGGATTTTGTAATTGCTCTTTTTATTCAAACCTGTTCCCTAACAGTAACAGACAACCACCATATTTAACCACCTGCCTTACAGCTAGCTGCCTGCAGGACCACCGTGCTAGCTACAGCGAGCATCAGTGCCTGGGGTGGACGGCGTGCAGGTGACATGGAATATCCAGGTGCAGTCAATGAATGATCTGGGTTTCTCTGGTTTTAGAAAGTTCATCTCTAGAAATGTTGAAGCAACCCTAACAACACGAATCAGGCCTTCTGGAGGCCTGTAAGTTTCAATATGACAGCCACTGTCATATTAACAGCCACAACGGCTTCACCTTTAATTTGACTGTGATGGTGATTGTTTTTGAATATTTATATCATGTATGAACACAGGCAATGGCAGAGTCAGTGCAAAATTCATAATCTAAAAGACAAAAGAACGAACTAAAGAATAGGGATAAATGTAAGACATGCAAGTAAATGACCACGGTGATCTGCATAACTCTTAAAAAAAGGATTTTGAGAAAGTCTTTGGTTTGGAAAGTACTCCAAAAATTCATATGCTGGTCTGAACAACCAAAAAATTGTTCTGGAAATTTTTAAAGTAGTTTTCTTTTATATTTTCAGTATTTTTTATTCCTACTCGGAGAATCTAGAAATATTACAGCATATTAACTCCTTCTTACATGCCTATCCAGAGTTGCAAAAGTGTGCAACAATGAAAAAGTATTGTTTTGATTCAAAATAAATGTCTCAAAAATCTCTGATTATAGATACTATTAAGATCGTTTACCCAAAAAGCAGGAAAAGATTGTTCATAAACAATCAGACACTGAAGTACTGATCTATCTGACCTGGTATTTAAAACCAATTAGATGTATTAATCACATATTACACTATCACTGTATGAGCCTCACATGTTTACAGAGAAATATTCCCACAGACACTTGACAAAAATCCCCTGGAACATTTTCACAGGTCAAACTGAGTGTGAACTGAGACCTTTCTTTGTAACATTGTTAGTATTAACACAACTATTCAACAGTCAGAAAGAAATTAATAACTACTGGGTTTCTTTTGCAGTAATCTAAATGCACTAGAGTAAGAGAAAAGTATTTGGAGAAAAAAATCCTTATAATATATAAGAAAACATTTTGTGGATTATATGGAGGGTACATTTTTGAAGGATTGTGAATGTGGGAAAAACTAATTTTAATCTTCAGAAGAAAGGAAGTGCAAATGAGCAGACATTTTGACGTGTGACTCCTGCTGTCTGAACTCTTCTTCTCTATCACCTTCTCCAGAGAAAAGCTCCTCGATACTGTCAATAGCTAAATGAAGAATAAAAAAAAAAAAAAAAAAATTTTGAGCCCTTTTGCCCTCCTCCATTCTCAGCATCTTCCACTGCTTTGCTTGTCTTTTAAATACACTTTTGTCTTTTGAATATCCTCAAATATAAAGGCTATAGGTTCTGAACAAACAAAACATTTCACTTTCAAATCTCCTGTTTCATTTCTGTCTCAGCCACAATTCTAAGAAAGCAAAACCAAAAAAGATGCAAAATATTACAGTATAATATTGTATCCTTGTACACCTTGTATCCAGTAAACATGAAAAACTAACAGCAGCAAAAATAATCTCCAATTAGCGCTCTACAAGCAACATTAGGAAGATGTCACAAACCACTAATATGTTTTCAATTTTCTCATTGCCATTTTGACAATCTTTAGATAATTGAGGCAAGTTTCAACACTGCATCAGGATTGGTAGCCATAAAACCTCAATGTCATAAAACACCATTACACAATATAAATATTGTATACATATACTTTGTGCAATTTTCCAACACACAGTTGTAGTGTTTTAAATCAAAATTTTCTCCTTCGTTAATTTGAATTCTGCCACATTACTGGAATGGCAGTTCTTTACTTGGATCCACACAGAATAACATCCATACAGTCATACTCGTTGGACTTTTCTGTTATTACAATTAAATGTGCTGTTCATCATACCCCCCTGAAACTTAAAGCTCAAATTATTAAAGAAAATGAAAGAAAAAACATAATGCAAATTAAATATACTCTAAACATGGCTGGTTTAGAGACAAACCAGTGAAATATAGCAGTGTGCAGAAAGCAAAGCCTGTAGAAACTGGGCACATCATGGAAAAGAAAGAAATCAGTCACCCATGCAAAATTACCCCTATTGGCCATCTGAGAACTGACAATGAAGTCAACTGTAAAGGCAGCTGAGACCAGCAGACTTCACCTAATTAAAACATTAGGGGGGAGGAAGGAAAAAAAACCAATGTATGTTTATGTACATACAGATATTTGGCAAAAAGCCACTACTTCAGATTTTGTAATCATTTATAGACATATATATATATTTATCTTAGCTGTCCACTTCATTAAAGCCATGACAAATTTATTTTCCCTGTATCTGCACATTTGTTTTGGTACACACAGGTAGATTAAATCAGGAAATGTGTCCTTCTGAACTGCGTATCAAGTAAATACCTCTATACAGAAAATGTGAAAATGCAGATAAATAAATTCTTGTGAGTGAATGTTTATTCATAAAATACATCTTCAGTTCCTGTATCACCTGTAAAATATGCATACAAAGACTGATCTTCAACAGCCAGGAAAATGGTTATGCTTATTCCTAACCTAGATCCGTATACCATTCTCTTTCATTAAATGTAAGGGTTGAAGATGAACTTGAACAATACTGTCATATTATCAAATTCACATGACAGTAGACTTTTATGACATCAGTATTTTTCAGAGCAGTGGAACTATTTTTTATTGTTTTCTTCATATTTCTTTCATTAATATGCTAAAGAAGGTTGGATTGGATTACATTGGATACATTGGATACTCCCATGATACTCGGAATAAAGACTCAGCCTATCTATGCCAGAAAAGTAAAATTTAAGGGGGATCAGGGCATAAACACAGATCACTCTCTTTCCCTGTCCCTGATTCAGTACATAGAGCTTGTTACTTGCAATTGAGCTTCACTGCTATTCAACCAGAAACACCACTGGAAAATGCTGACAAAAGGCAACTGTGTTGCTCATTAGCATATTTGTAGGAGTACAAAACATTCAAGGCTCTAATTCTGTTACTTGGCTGTATCAGCAGTCTTGAATGTAGGAATAGGGACATCAGTAAGTATCTCAGCAAGTTTCCAAACTTTTGTTAGTTTCTTGTTAAAACTCCAGCTCCCTGTCCTCTGAAAGGTACAGCTGTCCTTCAAGACAACAGAAAGGTTTTGTGTTCTCCTGGACGTGAAATGTAGATTACCAGTCAGTCTTGGGGCCGCTCCTTCTACTGCTTTAGAAATCTGCTTCAGGAATCAAGGATTCCCAAGGGATATAATATTTTATCGGTGCTACTGGTAATATACAGAACCCAGTGAAAGACAAGGTAACTATACTGAGGCTTTTATTTACTGATGTCATAGCAATTACTATAAATACTAAAGCTGGAGACAAATTCAAATTTTACAAGCTCCTTCACCTACAACAACCAGCTTTTGAAGGTACAATGTTTGCATTTAAAATTCTGGAAACCGACACAGCATTTGGGTCTCCTTATAAAGGAAAAGTAGGCTGCAAGATCTCATTTAGAAACATATCATACAGCGAGTGAGGCTCATAAGACTGTGGCTTTGACTATTCTTAAACAAAATTGAGCTTCAAAGAAAAAACTGGAGGCACTGGAGGAGAGCCAAAAAAGTCATACTCAGGTATGGAATATATTAAAAAAGCTGGATCTCTGCAAGAACAAAAATGTACTGCTCTGGTTTTTTGCGGTTTTTGTTTGTTTGTTTGTTTGTTTTTTAAAGCATGAAGATGCTTTGCACTGATAAACCCTATTTTAACACAGTATAGAAATGTATTCCTATTTAACAGACCTTTCAGAATGCTTTCCAAATTTAGACAAGTAACTGAAGAAGCAACACAAGAGTTTACCCCTTAAATTTGCAGCAACACTTTTTACTTCTTTTTCTTTATTAATACCATCTAAACAGTTGGGATAAGGATGTTTCCCATCAAAATCTGACCAGCACGTTTTAGTATATTGTCTCTTACATATTCATAAATCCTGTTAAAAAATGAAAACTCCTGTACAAATAAAAATGGAAATTACAATAAAAAACCATAGAATCAATTACATTTTAAATGTCGTATCTGGAAGGATATAATAAAAAACTATTTATGATACATCCACAAGGACATAATAATAAATTATCTCATTTTTATTCTTATTTAACATTGCAATCTTTCACTTAGCGCTAATAATGCTTACTTCATAAGCAGTATTTGTTAAGAAATCTGTAATTTTAAGATAAGTTCACAAAAAGTTGGGTTTTAATAAAAATTTTAATAATTATTATTTTTAAAGGCCTACTTGTTTATAGGATTTAGATCAAGTGCGTATCAATTTAAGTAGGACTTTGAGACTTCAGTGTCCTTGTGGAGCTGTCACTACGTTATTTAGGAGCACAAGTACTAACAGAAGCTATGAGTCATTCAGGCTGTGATTCCACAGTGTATTTCTCTTGTTGGCAAAGCTGACTTAAGCAGTTCCTGCCACCACCTCTATATCTTACCAGCTCGTTTGTTCTCTTCACCTTGCCCTGAGCCCTTCATTTTAATCCTTCGTTTGTGCCAATACAAAGGTTTGTCAGGCTCCCAGGTGAACCAGATCGGAGAAATTACCTATATTTGAAATAGCTATACAAACCCTCCTCACACATTTTGGCAGAGAGATTTCTAACTCAGAGGAGGTCCCTGATCAGAATAACCAAGCATCCTACCAAACAGACAGGGTGATATTAGGTCGCCTACAAACAGGTTGGGGTGAAGAACAGGAGAGAGCAGGGAACCATTTAGGTCAGCTTTACTTCCAAGAGAAATGTTTGTAAAACTGTGATCTTAGATACTTATCTTGGGTACAAATATCCATCCTCACAATTCAGTGGTATCAAAACTGTGTTACTAACCGATGGCTCTTCAGTATGCTTAAGAAATGAGTATGACAACTTCACAGCAGTTCATAATCTTTCCAAACTACGAAATTCACTGCCTTAAACAGGAATCTTGTTGACCAGACCTAGCAATCTACAGAATGAAACTGTTAGAAGTGTCCCACCAGTGGTAGGTTTGAACAACAGCAGCTGGGCAGTATGATGCAGTAGCAGGTACCTGAAGGTATTGGAGTTGAGATGAAATGGGTCACTCTCCAAAGATGTTCATCTCTTACCGCAGAAACTTCCTACACAGCTTTGACTACATGACTACCTTTAAGATAGTCAGTTAACTGTTCATGCCACAATCACCAGCTATTCTCCAAAGACCTGTGAATGTGAAGGAGCTTTCCTCTTGCTGGATCAGTGACTCAAGGTTCTAAGTTTCACATGACAAGAGTTTAAAAAAGCTCAATTTCCACTTAAACAGTGTAATGAAGTAACCATATCTACAAAGATATTAATCTCTAAGTTTTCACCGACCACCAACCTAGCCTCCAATTAAACTTTCAAATTGAAAATTGTCTTTAAAATCTGACCTCTGCAATTTTCTTATTCTCTCACTGTGCACTATTACTTTACTTTCCTTCTTTTCTTATACAACAGCTACATTTTAAAACAAAATGCAGTCTCAAGGACAGTAACATTTCTTTCAAAACTACTGTGTAGCTTGGTTCTACAGGAATAATGTGGAATATACAACTGAGGCTGCCAAAACAAGTGTTCATTTCTCAGATGCAAAGTCATAAATGTCTGCAGAAATGCATTCTGACGCCAAGGATTATTACAGGTATTTTTAAAACAGCTGCTTACAGTTAGAGGAAGAATTTCTAGACTGTATATCCTCAAAGATTTCCATAGTGGGAAGCAGCATTGAAAACTCCGCTTTGCTCCTTAGTACAAAAATATTCATAATACTACCAGACTATTTGAATGCCTTGCACTCTACAATTAAAATGTTTAAGAATTTGAAACTAATTTCTCTATGAACAATTCTAGTATGAAATACCTTGTAACTAATATACTACGAAGTTAGAAAGCATCACATAGTTCTTTGCAGCATGGAGTAAAGGGCATTTAGAGGGCACAATTGTAACGCATCAAAGCTCTATTACTTTTTTGGAATAGCAGGGGAAAAAGAATAAAAGGAGAAAAGGTTACTCGGAGTACTGCAATAACTTACTGGTCCTTTAGCCAGTTGTTAACAAAAGGAATGGAAAAGAATTCTGTGAATGACTCATCTTTCCTCTTCGGGTTCTTGCTGACAAAAAA
>VYZW01011438.1:13130-34812 GCA_013401315.1 Balaeniceps rex
GGCTGCGGACGCTGCCTGACGGGCCGGGAGGCGCCGCCTCTGGGGCGGCTCCTGCGGCCCCGCGGGGGTCTGCCCGCGGCCGCCGCCCGGCCAACGCGGAGGCGAGGGTAGCGCGTTTGTCCCGTGGGGTAACTGGGGGCGTGGAACAATCTCCTCTTCTATATATATAAAAAATATATATTGGTAAATGCATTTTTACTTCTTCATACATATGTTATTTATACATATAAATATATAAGTGCCCTGCTTTTGCTGTATTTTGTGGAAAATACTTTTTTAAAAGGTGAAAGGAGAATACTAAACTCTCCAAGTATTTTACTGTCGTGTGGGCGTTTGTACCTTCATAACCAGAAAGTTAAAGCTTGAATTGGAATTCGCTCCTGCGTGTCTGTCAGTAAATCGGTATGTCTTGTTTGAGTACTACGTTGTTGTACTGTATGCTAGTGCAAGTTCAGTGTCTGCACTCTCTTACGTCAAATGTAAAAGGCTATTTGAGTAGCCGATGCTGTTAAACTGATGGATTTGAAAGCTTAAAGGGATAGGTAGCTCTTAACTCTGTCAGTAACAGAACAACTTTTGAACTCGACACTCATGTAAAACACCGTATAGTGAATTTAAATCGAGAGATAATAGGCTTGCTTTCTTCGTTACTTTTCATATAGTCCTTTAGAAGTAATCCAGGGATAATCCCCAGGGATAATCTCCCAGGGGTCTATAGACTATAGATTGAAAACAACTGACTTAAGCTGCGAGGAAGGCAACCTTGTTAATTGGTTTTCTACAGCTTCTATCTCAAATGAAGTTTCACTGGTAGAAATCAGTGGTATGTGTTTGGAAATGGTAAAATCGGTGATGATCTTGTACCAAGTCGGGAGCAGACGCTTTAGAAATGCAAGAGTCTTGTGGATTGTGACACTAAAACCAAGGTCTTAACACAGAGGTTCAGTGTGATTTTTAAATTAGGTGCCCGAATTCTACATGGGTTATCTTGGAGAGGTTATCTTTGGAATCTGGAAGAATCAGTTGGTTAAGGTATCCAGCGGAAGTACTGAAATGTGTGTTGAGGTGCACAATGACTTAAAGGTCTTCATCTAGTCCAGATTTGGGGAGTGCAGTTGAGATTCCCAGGTATCAGCCTTCTTCCCTATGGTGGTTTAGGCTTGAGTTATGTTAGTTCTTTATTTTGTTAGGTGTTGCTAGGATAAGGTAATACTCCTTGTGATCCAGTAGGTCAGTGGTTGGCATCCTCACCAGGATGTAGGAGACTCAGGTGCAAACTTCCCTACCTAACTGGGAGAGGCTTCGTTGTGTGCCTGGAAAATGCCTGGTCTGACAAATTACCACTCAAAAGATTTGTTTTGGATATTGAACTGTTGGCACAACAGTGCTATCAATTCTTGAGCAATTCTCTGTAGGTTCACGAAGAGGCATCTGTGCATCAGTATTAAATCATTTATTTACTTTTTTTTTTTTTTTAGGTTGCTACCTAAATTTGTAGTCACCAAAGATAATTTCCTATGTCTGACCTAACTTCCATATCTTGTATGTGAATATCATGGTGATATTAGCACAGGATGGTCCATGAGTTTCATCTGTGTTCGTTTCATGGACAAAGAATTGTCCGAGAAGTTTAGGTGATGACATGAGTAAAGACAGAAAAACACTGCTCTCATAATCTTTCCTGCCTTTTAAAAATTATTTTAACGTTCAATGTTTACTTTAACTGGTTTTGTGTAGATTGTAAAGCTTAATAGTTTCTTTGGAATTCTTTTTGGTGGAAATGCAGGTATTTTAAACAACTCACGCTAACTTTGATTAGAGAATATAGAAATGCTGGCTTTCAAGCATGACCTGACTGTTTGTGTCTAAAGCAATATTGAGGCTATAAATGTCCTTTTTTTTTTTTTTTTTTAATAAATACAGAGTTTGCTTTCTAAAGCACAAGGAATAGGCTCCAGCTCAGTCAAACTTCGAGGGGGCTCTCTATTTATGAATGTTGGGAAATCAGAGAAGCAAGAAGAAGATATTAGACAAACACCTCATGTGAACATTAACCCCTTCACTCCCGATTCCATGTTCCTTCACAACTCTGAAGGAAAATGTCGTAGGAGGAAGAGAACGCACTGGAATGAGTGAGTAACTTGTATCTTCCTTTGTTAAGCTTATCTTTAGAACTACTTTTAGCTGCAAAAGTTCTGTTACAAATTGCTTCTGTGGAAGTATTTTTCCTTGCAAATCTGTTAGTGGTGCATAATAATAGCTCTTAAAGTATCTGCTTTGAGGTGCATGATATTATGAAATAACCATTTAGCACCAGTTCTTTTGATTAGTATATAGAGAGGATAGACTAGGCTGTGTCCTAGTCTGTTTACCTGACTGAATGAGCTATGCACAGTCTTTTCTTGAGGAGGGAAAACCACATAAAATACTAGTATGAAACATGAAGAGAGAAATGACAAAGATATTGGCATGGTACCTTTATTTTATGAGTTGTGCTTACAAATGTCTAGTGTTCAATTAGTTACACTAAACTTAGGTAGAATGGGAGAATTAGATCTCAGAAAAATCAACAGCTGCTAGATTTCAGTTCTAAGTTTACTTAAGCCATACTACTTCTGCAAAAGTAACTGGTGTGAATTTCAGCTCTTGTGGAGAGGACATGGAAGCAAGTGATGGAGAGCCTGAAGATGAAACGATCAGACCTGCTAAGGTAATCAATCTTTAGAACTTGATACTAAGTTTGGCAGTTTGTGTATCTGCAGATCTAAGTATTTTCCTTTCTAATCTTTGCAGAGGATAACAATAACAGAAAGTAATATGAAGTCACGGTATGCAACCGAGTTTCATGAGTTGGAGAAGATTGGATCTGGTGAATTCGGTTCTGTGTTTAAATGTGTGAAGAGGCTTGACGGCTGTATTTACGCAATAAAGCGATCCAAGAAACCCTTAGCTGGTTCAGTGGATGAGTGAGTATTTGTTGCTATTAAAAGTCACCTCTTGGTGCTTTTTCCTCCTATGTCTCTTCATATTGGTGTCTAGAGAAGGCCTTTAAATTAATGTATATTTATACTTTTCTCTTAATGTAAAACAGATACAATTTTGAAGTCGCTTTACATTTTAATTTTTTTCTGAAGACTGCAGTACTGGGGAGGAAAGGCTACTTGACCTTTCTCCTAGCAGGGTTTGTCCCAATAGTCTCTGTGGAAACAGATTGTTCTCATCTGGAAAGTAGGGATAATGCTTACTTGCATTAATGGCGGGAGGGACTATATGAATAAACTGCAGTGATGATCCTTCGAGATGTGAAAGGAAAGCAATATTCCCAACTAGGTCCTCATCCTTGTCAACTTGAGTGACATGCAGATTACTTAAGTCAGTTTTGGGGTATTTCTTGGCATCTGTGAATGAGTCTGCGATTCATTACTTTTTCCCCCACCGTTCTAATAGTTATAATGTAAAACTCCACAAGTTTGAGTTGCTCAAAATTGCATACCAGACTTACTTTACACACAGAAAGTTAGGATGAGTTCAGTCATACTCCTGGCTTATGATCATCATTAGTTTTTTTCCTAAAACTTCAGTGATGCTTCTCAAAGCTTGCTGCTGGTTGGAAAGTGTGTAATGGAAGTGGCAGCTCCCTCAGGAATTATCTGCAACAAAAGCCGTTTTTTGATGTTCCATATACTTAGTCTTTCAATACAATGTAAACTATTTTAGCTGTTTGGATATAAATATGAATCCACCTTAAGGTGCCACAGAACTCATTATGAAGACTTTAATTAGAAACCTGAGCTAGCAGAGAGGCGTGATACTGTAATAAGTGTTTCTATCAAGCTGAAATTGGACTAATTTCACCTCGGTATTCTTGCGTGCTGTTATTTTTTTGTGACTGTAACAGGCAAAATGCTTTAAGAGAGGTCTATGCGCATGCAGTTCTGGGACAGCATTCTCACGTAGTAAGATACTATTCTGCATGGGCAGAAGATGATCATATGCTTATACAGAATGAATATTGCAATGGTAAGTAAAGTTTATTGCTTGTTCTGAATATACTTTCAAAAAAAATCTAATTTTTGAAGATACACAGGTATCTCTACAGATCCCTAGCACTAGTTAGGAATTGATTGCCCTACACATAGCTCATACCATCGTTGTCTTTGTCTCAAACATTTCTGATGTTCCCTCCTGTTGGAAAAGGCATATCAGATATACGAAACAAAAACTATACAAAATTGCATACAAAGTCTTAAGTGTTCAAAAACGTTGGAAGTACAGTGAGACATCTGCAAGCAGCAAAACTGTTCTTTCTTCTGTACAGTAGTACAAGATGGAACAGAGAAAATTACCAGAGTTTCCTTTAAAAAAGGAACTGATTTCTGCAGCTTTTTGCTATGGTTGATAGCCTGCCAGAGATTTGGAAGAGGGAGAGAGGTCTTTTCCCTTGTGTTGGTATCCTGTAATTTGCACGGCAACTACAGCAGAAAAATAATTTTATTATATTACATGGCTATAAAGAGGGGATACAGCACTAGATTTTACACTTCCTATGTATCATCAGCAAGTTCTCGGTGATACATTCACTGCTAATTTTGGAAGCCAGTTGTACTTGCTTTTGGAAGCAAGTTGTCATTACTTTGTCAACTGTTTGATGTAAAAATAATTAGTTGTTTTCTTTAATGTTGTTTTAGGTGGCAGTTTAGCAGATGCCATAAGTGAAAATTACAGGAATATGCGTTACTTTACTGAACCAGAACTGAAGGACCTGCTACTTCAGGTGGCTCGAGGTTTAAAGTACATTCATTCAATGTCACTGGTACACATGGATATCAAACCTAGTAAGTATGTAAAGTGATTTACTCTGTATTGACAACTTCCTCAGTTAATTAATCTGCTGTAGAAAAATGAGCAGTTAGCCACACCTTACTAACTGTAAATTCTTCACTGAAGTTCCAAATAGCAGTACAAAGATGTCAGTTATAAAATTGGCTAGCAAACTTAAAGTGTTGTTGAGTTTATCTTGGGTCCTTCTTGTGTAATTGACTCTACTTGCATAACACTTGGCTCCCCTCCCAGCAGAGGGGCCAGAGCGAGTAAGTCATAGTTTCTTGCTCTACGAACTGGGTGTGTATACAACTAAAACTTCTGTTTGGCTAAAGCAAACTGTAGTGAAACTAGATGAAGTAGAAATGTGTTTTGGGTGGGGTGTTTTTTTTTTTTTTTAACGATTCTGCTCTTTTTCAGGTAATATTTTCATATCTAGGACGTCAGTCCCGAGTACAACTTCAGAGGAAGGTGATGATGATGACTGGTCGTCTGATAGAGTCATATTTAAAATAGGTGAGGAGCAGTATGCTTGTGCTCAAAAGAATTGCATTGTCTATTCATCTTCTGAAAAATAACTCTTCTATTTTTGCAGGTGATCTTGGTCATGTAACTCGAGTATCTAGTCCACAAGTGGAGGAAGGTGATAGCCGTTTTCTTGCAAATGAAGTCCTACAAGAGGTAACTGTTCTGTTTGTGGAAAATAGCGATGTTAGGTCTGTATGCTGTTTTCTTTAGAGTGATGAGTTGCTGTCTGTCGCCTCCTTGATGGAGCAGAAACTTCCTAAACGGTATCCTCTTGAACACTGGTAGTACTTAAAGGGGAATGTAATACTGTGGATGTGTTCAGTGCTGAATAGTTTAGCTGTCTGTTAGATTTCTTCTTAAGCTGGGTAGCATGTGTAGTAAATCTATTTTTCTTTATTTTTCAAGAACTACACTCATTTGCCGAAAGCAGATATTTTTGCTCTTGCTCTGACTGTTGTCTGTGCTGCTGGGGCTGAACCACTTCCAACCAACGGGGACCAATGGCATGAAATTCGACAAGGAAAACTACCCAGAATACCACAAGTGCTTTCTCAAGAATTACTAGACTTACTAAAAGTAAGAACTCTTGTACCAGTGGCTCACTGATTAGTGTAATTTACTGTATTACTGGCCTTAACTAGAGTGCCTTATTTTCTTTTTTTCCAAGGTTATGATTAATCCTGATCCAGAGAAAAGGCCTTCAGCTGTGGCACTAGTCAAGCATTCAGTGCTTCTCTCTGCTGCAAAAAAGAGTGCAGAGCAGCTCCGGATAGAACTGAATGCTGAAAAATTCAAAAACTCGCTCTTGCAGAAGTAAGTAGTTCCTTGGGGTCCTTAAATATAACTTAATTTCTAGTGGGTTTTCATATGATAGTAGACTGATGATAAAACGGGACCATCCTTGTTTCTGCATGAGGTCCACAAATCTGTATGCATGTACATACCACAGAGTACAAAGCGGGTTATGCAACTTTAAAAGGAACTTTCTTCATAAAAGGAACTTCTTGAACACTCTGAGGGAATCTCAACTACACTATTAGTATTCAAGTCATACAAAACATGACAGTTTTTAAAAAAAAATGTTTCAAGGGTAATGCATACTTTTGTGACATGTATAGTGTAGCTTACATCTGTATTATTTGAGTCTGTGTTTTCTAGGTCATCTGTACATTGAAACATGTTGGTAAATGTGAGTTAAATGAACTGTTTTGAACTTAAATGAAATGGCACATAAGGAATGTTTTTGGACTAATTTGACTTTTATACAGCAGTGTTAGCAGGTTACCAGAGAATCATTTGTATCGGGAGGTCATCTTGTCCTACCCCTTGTTCAAACACTCAACTCTGGATTAAAGCTTTGAAGAAGAGATTCCCTTTAGGAAAGTCTGGTTTCTGCTTAAGTTTCAGAGAAAGAGTTAGTAAGTTAAGAAGCAATCATCTGAATCTTTCACTGCAGTTAACTTTACACGTATTATAGGCAGGCTTTTAGGGGGGAATACAGAACACCAAGTACTTTCTGACAGGCTCGTTTTGAATGAAGATGTTACCTTCGCGTTTGGATTCTCTCCTATCTATTTGCTATCTGCTTATCTTGCCATTGCTACAGTCTGAATGTAGCCAGACTTGCCATTTTAGATGGTTGTCTTTATAATCTTATGAATTACACTGACTGCAGAAAGAATAATTTGACAGTTTGTGCAGATTATTCAAGGATGATTTCCTGAGGTAACTTGCTTGCTTGTATAAAGACAACATATTTTTTTATCATGCGAAAGGGGAAGTTGGCAAAGCTAATATTTTGTGAAGACTACTTCTGGCCTGGCAACAAGTAGGGTACATCTTTATAAAAATAACTGTAAATCTAAGAATGATTTAAAAAGAACACTTATCCACAGTAATTTTTAACATTGTGTGGGATAGTGTTCCATAAAGTAGTTCAGGTAGGTATTTTTGGTTTATTTTGTTTTATTTTGGTTTTTTAACACTCCTGCATTTGACCCAGTTAAGATACCACTTGTGTAAGTTATCATCAGTGAAAGGAATCCTTGTAAGGAAACTCAGCTCTTCTACTGTGTCATCTTCAGAGGAAGGAAGAATTCAAGATTAGACTTCTAGGGAAGAATGGAAGTACATTGTAAAACTTAATTTCCTGGTAATGGTGTGGTGGGTGGGTGTGCACACATGTGCGCATTTGTGACTGATGTTCAATCGTTAGGGAAGATGACTAAAAATTGATTTGCGTTCTCTTGCAGTGAACTGACACAGTGATAACGTGGGGAGGATTAGATGGGGCATGAGTGTTAATAATACTTGGGCTTACAAGAATGGGAGTAGCTTATTAAACTAAAACTTGTAACTTAAATAACGCCTACACCAATATGCAGTAAGCTTGTAAAATTTGATCTTGCTTTGGAGTCCAGACATGAAGTGAGTTTACAAATACTAGTTCTCCCGGTAGAGAAAACTGTTTGAGAGATAGTTCGGGATAGGAGAAGGAAAAGAGTATGGGGGGAATCCTTACACTTAGCCTTATGTCAGCATTTAAGGAAAGGAGAAAAGGGGTGTGTGAGGAAACCGTTGATAAAGGTAACTTTGCTCTTTAGACAGACTGTTTCATAGTTTTATCCCGAGTTTTATTTAACTTCGTCCTCAGACTGAGTATTGGTAATTCTCTGAAATGGAATAGTTGACAGAATGTTGCATGGGGACAATGGTCTGTGCTACCTTCGGTGACTCAGCCTTGCAGTTTTGGGCTCAAATTTTTATGTTGGGCAAAAAAGATTTAGGTGGTGATAAGCTTTTAATGTGGGTATGCAAAAGGAAAAGTATGGTTCCCGAGTCATCTGTTGCCAGTTATGTTCATCTGTGTTCATCTAAGCGTGTATCTGTTTGTCTGAATCTTTCACAGAAGTTCAGTTGTGGCTGAGTGCTTCATTTGGGCAAATCTCAGTAATTAGCTCTTCAGTGATTTATCATATGGCTTGTACTAGAAAGTAAACAGCATCCTACCGTGTTCTGGTAATTGACATGTTGAGCTGCTTATAAAAGGCTGGATTTCAAAATCTGACTGAGTTGTGTGAATTTGTCATTTCCTTCCCCTGTTTAAAAGAAAGAACATCTAGACGAGTAACAAGCATCCCACTTCTGTCCTCTGGGTTGTAAACAGGTGGACGCGAATGATAATGGTCTTAGTATGACCTAAATTGATGGCAAGTCTTAAGTTCTGAACTGCTGTAATTCATTTGAAATGCTCTTGCTGTGATACACCTGTAGTCCTTACTGATACCATTGTGCAAGTGTGACTCTCTCAATGTCTTGCAGAGAGCTGAAGAAGGCACAGATGGCAAAGGCCGCAGCTGAGGAGCGAGCACTGTTCACTGACAGAATGACAACTAGATCTACGACACAAAATAGACCATCTCGACTCATTGGAAAGAAAATGAACCGCTCAGTTAGTCTTACTATATACTAACTATGAAGTCTAAAAGAACTACTGAGGATGGCTATAGCATCTCTGCCGGACTGAAGCCTAAGGAATTGAAGGAATCATTCAATTCCTGGTTTCTTGTCCTGTCTTTGATCAGTGTCACAAGTTTTACAAGAATTGCTTCTGGGTTTTTACTTGTACAATATGGCTGATTAGCTGTATTAGCCATTTGAGTTAATGGACTCCGTTACTATCTTGTCTATAGAGGATCCTGGATGTTAATCCATAAGCCTTTCAGTTACACTGTTACATGTTACATCATCCCAGGGTTAACCACTATAGTGGTGTGCTGCTTTGTAGTGTTACGGCATTGTAATAAGAAGTAATATCCCTAATGATCTTTAAGACGGAGGGAGGGGGCCTTGCTTTGATAGTTACTGATTTTTTTTGGAGCAGAGGGGAATAAATTTTGAAAGACAGGCTTTAAGGCCACCTACACTCAACGTACCTGATGTCAGGTAGACTTTTATTGTGAATTTTATTTGTATATTCAACTGGGAGCACTTTGTAGGCATTGCATAAACCACAGCTTAGAAACCTGTGGAATTAAGTGCCATGTGGAACTGCTGCTATTTTTAGTTTGTTGTCCTCGCTGTAAACTGTAGCATTAAAACAATCATTATTGTGTTAATAGGCTTCTTGTTAAAACAATTACGTGAAACAAATCTAAGCTGCATTTTAGTGAAGGCAGCATTTTTCTCTCAAAGCTAGTGCATTGTGAAATAATGCACCGATTTAATATTTGGACTCTGTATTAGTGTAGTGCAATTGTTTATGTCTTGGCTATTGATGTTTTGTAATTCTTTCTAATAAGGTTCTCTAAATGTTGGTATTCTCTTCAGTTGTCCATTCTTGAGGTTATTGTATATTTTTTTTTATGTTGGAGTACTTGTAAATAATTGTTTAGTGTAAGTGTTCAGGTTGTTCTTCACTGTTTATGTACATAAGTTTGATCCTACTTATAGTATACTATACTGAAACTGCAGTCTGAGATGCCAACAGACAAAGCTTAGCTATTCAGTTTTAAGTTCCAACATGAACAGAATGTGACTGTCAGAACCTGTACTGATGTTGGACCTAGGCTGACAGATGTTGCTAAAAAATAGAACTGTTCTAATTCCAGCTTGTCTCTTCATTAATTTTAGTTTAAACAATGTTTCCCATTTGTGCTCTATTTGTTCTTACTAGTGTTGAATTTGAATATTAAAGTTAAAAGTTTTGTTTAATATTGTCTAACAGTTATTTAATGCTATAGTTGTAGAAATAAAATATTGAGTCAGGAATATACTATGGCAAGTCCTGATTAGATCTGCTTCCTGCTCCTGCGTAATGTTTGTGGTTCCCTCTCATGAGAGTGGGACTAAGATAACATACTCACGGATGGTTATGTTAGGAGAGAAGCACCACAGTCTGTGTGTTAGTATCTATAGCAGTCTGTCTCTACAGCTTTAGAAATGGTACTGCATGTTGGAAAGATGAAGCCCCTGGAAGATTCCAAGTGGAACCCATGACTGTGAAGATGGAGGACTAGATGAAACTGTGAAGAAAGACCTGGGTCTGAGGTAAGGAGGAAAACTCATGAATTGCTGAGAATGGGAAGAGAACTGCTTGTTTAGAAGTTGGGAAGAAAACAGTGGGAGGAATTGGAATAGTCCAGGGAACACAAGAACAGCATGTTCTGTGGCATGGATGCAAAATATGCATTTGTATCCCACCTCACGCAAAGAAGAGAGATACAGTAAAATTAATAAAGGCTTAGTAGATTCGTCTATTGGGGAAGCTTTTACATTGCTGTATTAGAGTTGCAGGTGGCTATCAGAGAAGCTGTATGTGAATTGAATGGACTATCATAAAACTTCACAATTAGCAAATGAAAACTGCTAAGTATTTTTATTTGTAAGAGGTCTCAGTGCTACTCATATATGATAGTGAAATTCAGAGGCTTGGTTTAGGTAACTATTCTCTGAATATGCAGTTCTCATCAGTAGAAATTAATCGACTGGAATACCTTTTAAGTTTTTACTTTGTATGATAGTCCTGTAGAATATTTCATATGACAGCATTTTGATGTTCTACACTAAATGAGACCTCTCTTAAAGCATAGTTCTAAACAGTCATGCATACCAATTGGTGGGGGATCAACAAACTTAATAAGCCTTTCTTCCTGTATAGTGTAAATAAATTTGATCGACCTATGATAATTATGTGCCCTTGCATCACTCATTTTCAGAGGCTTGTAACATCAGTACAGGTATTGCTGCGCAAACAAGCTGTACACAGTAGCTATGTAGTGTACTCTTTGCTAAGTACAAAACTGGCTGGATGGCTGGGCACAGAGTTAAGGTGAATGGAGTTAAATCCAGTTGGTGGCTGGTCATAAGCAGTGTTTCCCAGGGGTCAGTACTGGGGCCAGTTGTGTTTCATATCTTTTTCAATGATCTGCACAAGGGGATCGAGTGCACCCTCAGTCAGTTTGCAGGTGACACCAAGTTGGGCAGGAGTGTTGATCTGCTTGAGGGTAGGAACGCTCTACAGAGGGATCTGGACAGGCTGGATCAATGGGCCAAGGCCAATCGTATGAGGTTCAACAAGGCTAAGTGCTGGGTCCTGCGCTTGGGTCATGACAACCCCATGCAACGCTACAGGCTTGGGGAAGTGGCTGGAAAGCTGCTCAGCAGAAAAGGACATGGGAGTGTTGGTTGACAGCCAGCTGAGTATGAGCCAGCAGTGTGCCCAGGTGGCCAAGAAGGCCAACAGCATCCTGGCTTGTATCAGAAATAGTGTGGCCAGCAGGGCTAGGGAAGTGATTGTGCCCCTGTACTTGGCACTGGTGAGGCTGGCACCTTGAATACTGTGTTCAGTTTTGGGCCCCTCACTACAGGAAAGACCTTGAGGTGCTGGAGCGTGTCCAGAGAACGGCAATGAAGCTGGTGAAGGGTCTAGAGCACAAGTCGTCTGAGGAGTGGCTGAGGGAACTGGGGTTGTTTAGCCTGGAGAAGAGGAGGCTGAGGGGAGATGTTATCGCTCTCTACAACTACCTGAAAGGAGGTTGTAGCGAGGTGGGTGTTGGTCTCTTCTTCCAAGTAACAGGCGATAGGATGAGAGGAAATGGCCCCAGGTTGCACCAGGGGAGGTTTAGATTGATAGTAGGAAAAATTTCTTCATGGAAAGCGTTGTCAAGCATTGGAACAGGCTGCCCAGAGAAGTGGTTGAGTCCCCATTCCTCGAGGTATTTAAGATGTGTAGATGTGGCATTTAGGGACATGGTTCAGTGGTGGACTTGGCAGTGTCAGGTTAATGGTTGGACTCAATGATCTTAAAGGTCTTTTCCAACCTAAATGATTCTATGATTCTATTCTGTTGCTGGTCACAGGTTTTGTATCTGCCATGGAAGGGATGCCCAGCCTAAACCATGCAACTGAAGTGGCTTTGGATGTTTTAACTTTCTCCTGTGTGCCAAGGAGAATGTTTAAAAAGGAGCTTCGTTTTTTTTAAATAGTTTATGGGAGCAGTAAGAATGGTGAAATTTTATCTCAAATTTTTATAAGCTTTCCTGAGGCCAGTGAGGCTGAGAATCCTGGACCCAAGAGTGGCCAGTGGGAAGAGGCAGAGAATTTGGAAAGTGTGCATTAATGCTTCCCATGAATACTCCCAGCATCCAGTGAGTCATGATTCAGATGCTCGCTGAGTGAGAAGTGGTATCTATTTTTACTGACATTGAAGGGGTTTTCCTTTTTAATAGAAACAATCTTACAGTAATTTTGGTAGCTTACCAATTTATTGCAAAAACAGCATTCAGGCAAAACTTGTATGTAGTTAAGCAAGCTACCTTTTCAGGTGGAAGAAAAAGCTACTAGCCTCTCACAAAATGTAGGAAGTCAGATGTCAGTTCAAGAAATTCTACCAAGCATGGTGTAACGAGATGAGCTTCAGCACTTTAAGAAGAAAGCTTTATCTCAATTTAAGAAGCAAGCATTAGAGTTGGGTGGCAAATGTGTTATTCAAAATAGCTACACTTAATGTTTAACCATTTTTCTCATTAATTCATCTAGCTTAATTTTCCAATACAGAGGTAGCATAGTACCTTAACTTTTGTGATCACAGTACCTGACTTCTTGAAGAACTACACAGAAAGAAAACCTAAAAATAACTGAAAGAAGGTATTTTGTATCCCCACCTCCTCTAGATACTTGTCTGCTTCTTTGTCTTCTGTCTTTGCATAGAAATCTGGTATCTGTAATTCATCTCTTAATGATACGTTACTGGACGACACTACCTCTCTAATCTTGCTTAGTCTTGCTGCATCTTGTGCCCAAAGAGTGGGTGGTGTGGTGGACTAAAGCTCTTGCAGAATTAGTTTCCTGTAAAGACATGACACCACTTAACACTGACAAATGCTGCTTTCCAAAAGAATATTCTGAAATTGTTCCATCTAAATGATTTATTTGTGGATGCATTGTCTTCCATTTGACTGTACAAAACTAGTTCTTGTTGGAAACAAACAAACAAACAAGCAAAGTATTAACCACCCCAACTTCTTAATGTGAATTTCAAGTATCAAGGATTGATTCACTTTTTGGATAATTCATCTTGTGAATCAAGCCTTTCCATGGACTACCCATAGAAGTATTGATGGGCCTTAGTTTTTAATTTTTTTTCAGACTAAACCATTATAATTAAATAATAAATGCTATATTTTTTAAAATATTTTGAGTCCCATATGGTATTCAAATACTATATGAAGTTATATTTATGCCATTACTATTGAAACAAAATTGGATTTACTTGGAGAATATATTTTCCAGAAAACAGTACTGTGATAGTCATACATACTACTGGTCCATTATAGCCATGAAGGCCAACAGATGGACGAGGAGTATGTGTGTAAAGAGAAGTTAGCACCTTCTGGTTGAAAACTGTAGCAGAACTAGAAATTGTTGTTCTACTTTCACAGATTGCATATCAAACTCCCAGCAATATTTTGCCATGAATTCACATAGGGTTAACCAGCTAGAATTACTACGGTCATCTTAGTCTCTTGTTTTGTTTTGTTTTTGTTAAGCTATTGATACGCAGCATTTGTCTATGTTTTTTTTTGCAGTTTCCAAGTGTCATAGAATCATAGAATGGTTTGGGTTGGAAGAGACCTCTAAAGGTCATCTAGTCCAACCCCCCTGCAATGAGCAGGGACATCTTCAACTAGATCAGGTTGCTCAGAGCCCTGTCCAGCCTGACCTTGGCCTATCGGCTCACGGATTTCCTGCCCCCCTGCCCCGAAACAAGCTGTTGATTACCATAGACCTAATAACATGGTTTATTCTGTTTGGGATGGATTTGAATTAGTAAGATGTAGAACCTGAAAAACTTACTACTTGGCTTTTTTATGAAGTTATAGACAAGCTTTAGCTCCACCTAGAAGTGGAGGTAGGCAGTGCTTGTGTATTTGAAAATAGGATTTCAATTTCATAGACTGCATTACTTTAGACTATAACATTTAAAAGTTTAATGAATAAAAGTATACTTGGTCACCCTATTCTTCTTGTTGAACTGGGAAAACAAAGAAAGCGCTATGCATTGTTTGACCCCGTACCAAAAGCTGACCAGCTTGACCTTGCCTTTAGTGTGTTTTGTAGTCTCCAGCAACACCTGCTGGACAAAATAGTCAACTGTACACTAAATTTTTGTCTAAAGTGTGTATGTGCTAGTATGACACTCAACCCTGAATGTTAGAAATCATTATCTTGTTCTGCAGTAGTGATTGAGCGTTCTTGCAGCAGTAGCTCAGGTAAGTGTTGACTTTTATTTTTCATCTGCACCCACCCTGGTCCTGTAGGCTTGGAAAAGGCATCCTCATGATTTCACCATATATGTGATTTGGTATATAACACGTATGCACGCTTAATAAATCTGTGCATGTGTGCTACCTATGAGTATCACTGCTATAGCTGTGCTTAAGGACTCGGGTCTAAAGCAATGGCCAGCAAGAGTCAAAAGCTCTTTTGACTCTTGGCTGTTCCCTGCCTGAACCTTACCTTCTTTCAGTGAACCATGGAAACCATCTGAGAGCGAGCTGCGAGCTTCCCTGGTTGGAGGTTGCTGAGCTGACACATAAGTTCTAGTCTCAAGAAACACTGCAGAGAGAAAGCAGGGAGAAGCAGTGACTGGGCAGGACAACACACAGGAGATTAAAGTCCCGCTTCTGTTTAAACAGTTGGAATTGGATGAAGATGCTATCTTCCCAAAGTATAACAGGATTGGGGTAGGGGAAAAGGAGGTCCCCCGAGGATGGAATACTGCTGTGCCTAATTAAACAGGAAGCAATTTATTACTGTCACTCAAAGATCTGAGGTTGCACATGCTTAAGAATTACCTGAGATTCTGGATAGTCTTGAAAAACCTGAAGAATTGACTTCAAAGGTCTTCCTTTTGCCAGTCATTTGACTCCCTTTAATATTCAGCATCAATATTTAGCATGACATCTGAATAATCATGCTGGTCTAAACTGATTTCTCTGTTTGACTGAAGATGAAAGCAGAATAGCTGGCCTAATTCTAATTCATGATCTTCTGTGTATCCCTAGGGTTACTGCCAGATAGGTGGGCTAATGGGCATAAAAACTGCTGCTGTTACTGAGTTACCATTTATGCACAGGAGAAGATTCTGCGTGTTCAGCCTGCATCCTGATGGAGAAGATCTTGTTCATCTGTTGATTTACAGACAACAGAATGCACCACTAATGAAAGTATTTTAGGCAAGGTGTTCTGCAGGATAGGGATGGGGGGGACAGGAGAAATATCACCTATTCCCAAACTTCTGTGATCTTCCTACCTCTGCAGCTGTTTCCTCTTGCTTCTTTTCACTCTCAGCTACTTAGGTGTTAAGATGTTTAGGGCAGAATCTCCCCGTATATTTGTTCCATGCCTTAGCAAATGGGATTTTAATCTCCTTTTGGTCTTCTGGGCACCAAGTCAATATTGATTGACAGTCTTCTACACTAACCCTGCTTAAATGGCTTTTTCCATTGACCATTTCTCTCTCCAGTTTCCATCCCAAAACATGGTATCAGATGGTTACTGCAGTACACACCTGGGATTTAATTTCCTCTTTTCTGCAGGTAAGGTATCTGTGGTATTCTGTTCTACAGTGAGT
This sequence comes from Balaeniceps rex, assembly GCA_013401315.1. Classification (NCBI taxonomy): domain Eukaryota; kingdom Metazoa; phylum Chordata; class Aves; order Pelecaniformes; family Balaenicipitidae; genus Balaeniceps; species Balaeniceps rex. The sequence continues at coordinate 29,116 of VYZW01011438.1, forward strand.
TCTGTAACTTGGTGAGAAATACCTTATCAGCTACAAGTGTAGAGTAAGACGTGTTATCAGGGAGGAACTGAAAGCTAACTTAATGCTCTGTGTTTTACCTCTTTATTCTATTTCTTTTGTCAAGTTTGATTAGAAATGCATGTGTTGTGCATATGTGTATAAATAGCAGAAAACTATATGTCCTGGTTTCAGCTGGGATGTAGTTAATTTTCTTCCTAGTATAGAATCATAGAATCATTTGATTGGAAAAGACCTTTAAGATCATCAACTCCAACCGTACCTGTCCACTACTAAACCATGTCCCTAAGCACCTCGTCTACCCACCTTTTAAATACCTCCAGGGATGGTGACTCGACCACTTCCCTGGGCAGCCTGTTCCAGTGGCTGATAACCCTTTCTGTGAAGAAATTTTTCCTAATATCCAATCTAAACCTCCCCTGGCACAACTTGAGGCCATTTCCTCTTGTTCTATCGCTTGCTACTTGGGAGAAGAGACCAACACCCACCTCGCTACAACCTCTTTTCAGGTAGTTGTAGAGAGCGATAAGGCTCTCTGGGCTAAACAACTCCAGTTCCCTCAGCCGTTCCTCAGAAGACCTGTGCTCCAGACCATTCACCAGCTTTGTTGCCCTTCTCTGGACCCGCTCCAGCACCTCAATGTCCTTCTGGTACTGAGAGGCCCAAAACTGAACACAATACTTGAGGTGCGGCCTCGCCGGTGCCGAGTACAGGGGAAGGATGACTTCCCTGGTCCTGCTGGTCACACTATTTCTGATACAAGCCAGGATGCTGTTGGCCTTGGCCACCTGGGCACACTGCTGGCTCATATTCAGCTGGCTGTTGACCAACGTCTCCAGATGCCTCTCTGCCAAGCAGCTTTCCAGCCACTCTTCCCCAAGCCTGTAGCATTGCATGGGGTTGTTGTGGCCTAAGTGCAGCACCTGGCACTTGGCCTTGTGGAACCTCATACAACTGGCCTTGGCCCATTGATCCAGCCTGTCCAGATCCCTCTGCAGAGCCTTCCTACCCTCAAGCAGATCGACACTTCCACCCAGCTTAGTGTCACCTGCAAACTGACTGAGGGTACAATCGATCCCCTCATCCAGGTCATTGATAAAAATGTTAAACAGAAATGGCCCCAGGACACCACTTTTAGCCAGCCTCCAACTGGATTTAACTCCATTCACCACCACCCTTTGGGCCTGGCCATCCAGCCAGTTTTTTACCCAGCAAAGAGTATGCCTGTCCAGGCCAGTAGCTGGAATAGTGCTGTATTTTGGATTTAGTTTGAGAATAACGATAACACACTGATGTTTTAGTTGTTGCTAAATAGTGCTTACCCTAGTCAAGGACCTTTTCAGCTTCCCATGCTCTGCCAGGTGCACAAGAAACTTGGAGGAAGCACAGCCAGGACAGCTGACCCAAACTGGCCAAAGGGCTATTCCATACCATATGACATCATGCTCAGTATATAAACTGGGGGGAGTTGGCCGGGAGGCTGCGATCTCTGCTCAGGAACTGGCTGGGCATCGGTCAGTGGGTGGTGAGCAATTGCATTGTGCATCACTTGTTTTGTATATTCTTTTATCATCATCATCATTATTATTATTTTCTCTTCCTCTGCTGTTCTGTTAAACTTATCTCAACACACAGGTTTTACTTTTTTCCTGATTCTCTCCCCCATCCCACCGGGGTGGGGGGAGGGTGAGCGAGTGGCTGCGTGGTGCTTACTTGCTGACTGGGGTTAAACCACAACACTATAGTAGAGCAGGTGCGCTTTGCTGGAATCACTTTAAAGATTGCTCTAGAAGTCTTGCAAGTGAATGGAACAGTAACTTTTTTTTTTTTGTAGGAGAGACTGAGCTGCCATTCTGATTCAGCATTTAACGCTGCTTCCTATTTCACTCAAAAGAATTGTTATGCTTAATTTCTACATGGTTTCGGTGAGAATGTTTGAGGCATGCATATAAGGCCAGAGATAAAACATAGTAGAAAAAACAAACTCCTCAAATGGCTTGAGGACCGGGTTATGGTATAATGTCAAATATACTTAGTGGTTTTAACACTGTCCCCCAATGCTTCCTTGAGATGTTTTGTGGTGGGACTAGTCTGTTCACAAACTGTAAAACATTGATCATGAACACTTGCATTAGTTTTATTTTCTACTGAAACATCGCTGTGAAATGGCAGATACTGGAAACAAAGTTGGCTTAATGGTCTTCAATTTCTGTTTGCTTCAATTTAGTTTTCCTGTGGAGAATGAAAATGACTGGTCTAGCCACAGTTCAGGAAGATTTTCTCTGGGCTAACAATGAGCAAAAAACTGTGAGTTGCTGATGTGTCTGAATTCTTTCCTTGATGGCAGTTTAACTGACTCAGTGGCATAAAACAAAATTAGTAACGGTTCAAATCTTTCCTCTGGTTAGAACCTCCCTAACAAGTACTTTTTATTTGGCTAACAAGAAGTAATTAAGCTTCTGCAAGGAGGAGGAAGAGAAAAGTGAATGACCTCTTAAGGCTGAGCCTCAGCACGGTCTAACTAAAGCTTCTTCCTGAACGTGTGAGTCACTCTGAGACTGTGAGCCAGTTTTCCCTCCCCGATCTTCTCGCTGCCCTTCAGTCATGTTTTTAACTGTGGTGAGCAAATAAGATTAGAATAAGCACAGATTTAAAATAAAGTTGCTGAGATCTCGGAGAACTTGGAAGAAAAGCAGAAGTATGTTAAGTTGCATCAGAATTTAACTTTTGTACCATGGAAGCAATTTAGAGTTTATGTAGTCCTATCAAGGACTTCATGGTTAAGTGTGATCACTGTTAATTAATGTTGTATGGATTATATGTCAATCTTATCTTCAAAGGTTTAGAATGCGAAGTCTTTGATAAGCAAAGATCCAGACTAGCACATTAAAACAGAAGAGTTGCTTAAAATAACTCATGCTTTGGGTGTGGATACAGTTAGTCCTGTAACTTTGTTAAAGCTATTTTGGGTAAGTATAAAAAACAAAGGTTTTATTCAACAGCAAGTTTATGGCTGCATATGAACTTCAGTTTAAGTGGTTTTGCTCAGTTAATTATTATTTTAATTAGTTTAAAATTATTTTAAATACGAGTATGTCTATATAAAATCATGTACTAGTTTTATGTATAACTTGTAAGTATCCTTTTGATTAACCTACCGAAAGCTGGAGCAGCTGAGGCTTATATAAACTACTCATTTTAATAAAACATTTAAGCATGGGCTGTTAACCTATTGACCTGAATGGAACTATTTATATTCTCAATGGAAAACAAGTCTGTTCTGGCAAAGGATTTTAGCATGTCATTTAAATCAGGAATAACAGAAGCCAGCAAAAAGAATGAAAAGAAGCACATTTTTTTTTTTTTTTACAATTACTTTGTGTGGGGCATTTTGTTTTAATTTCATTTTTTCCACTCTATTGTTTTTATAAAAATGAGCTGCCAAAAATCACTGAACTCTGTTCAAAACAGAAATTAAGTTCCTGCCATGAGGAGATTCATGTGTGAACTATATTAACTGCTTTTTCTCAGAACCTAACTGTATTTTAATGCTCTTTAATAGGGATGTTCTGTATTTACTGGTGACCTTGTGGTTGCTCAGCTACTAAATAAGTTTGTTAGGTTATCTGCATATACAAAACTTACCTCCTTCTTCCTTAAATGGAATAGCTGTGGTCAAATTGGAGAAATGCTAATGTATTTCAAGATGACAGATGTTTCTGGTAATATTAACAGCCATAATGCTAGCAAATCAGGATCATTAGGAAATTTAATCCAGTTAATTGTTGATGTTAATTGTATAGTTCACACCATCCATCTTGAGGAAAGAGCATAAATTATTGTTTGTGGATTCCAAAGTCCTGAATAAACTATGGAGAAAAAGGTTAAGAAAAATGACGGGGGGAAAAAGGCTGCTAGGATACACCTGGTGAAAAAGGCAGGTTGTATTTGACTATTCACTGTGCTACTGAGAGACTGCGACATCTCCGCATTGCTAGAGTATTTTTGTTGCTTGCTGTAAGCTAGAGAAGACGTTAAAGAATAAAAATCACTGGAAAACTGTGGATGATTCTAATCTCCAATTTCTCACATATAGAAAACTCATTTTATGAATTATCACATATGAGAATTAAAAGTACTTCCTATAGTGGGCTTCACTGTCTGCTCATCTGTAGTGATCCTGACCAAAAGACCATTGTATATCAAGGATTAGTGATCCACGTAAATTAGGCCAGTGCCTACTCAGCTTGGGCCGCATTGCGCTGCGCGTCCAGCCTGGCCTCCAGGCCCACGTGGGGCCACGTGTATCCTGCAACCATAGGATAAATTTACCTGGTTGATTTTACCAGAAGAGCCTGTGGGCTGCTCCCGCTTGGTACCTGCAATTATACCCCCTGCATGGCCCGCCCTTTATCTGAAAATGCAGCAAGAGGTTCTTGTGTGAACACCCTTTCTGTTTGGCAGTAGACAAGGCATAGAGTTGTTGACTTGTAAGAAAATCCTGTAATACCTTGAATGACCAAAATGGTGTAACTTTTCCATGGGCAGGATCTGTGTGACACGCTGCACCTTGATCAGAGACCTGGTGCCACACAGCTCGGGGTTCCCAGCACTGAAGGAATGTAAGATTATCTATATTGTCCTCGCCATTACAGTGTTAGCTCTAATAAATGGCATTTTAAGTGGTACTTCAGAGTCCGAGTGCCTTTCTTACTGGGATCATAATGAACCAGTATCACCTGGTGCAAAACGGTCATCTTGCTATACCTGCCAGAACTATTGCACTTGTAGAGTGCTATTTTTGTTCTGATGATGCAGTTGAAGAAGAGTAAAATTGGACAAAAGTTACAATCTTTTTTTTTTTCCTTGTTTGTTACGTCTTGAATTCAGGATCTTAATGGTTCTGCTTAAAATCCATGAAAATGAAACCTTAACTTGAACATGAGCTATGTACCGTGAATTATCTCAGATGCAGTATTCAGAGCAACGTATGTTGCAGCATTATCTTCTTGCCACTTCTGGCGTAGATGCAACTAACCGTATTGTTAGCAGAGAAATACCATTGAGGGACCTGCTAGAACGCACAAGGACTGTGGAGACATCTGAAGTCCTTGCACAGCAGCTGCTCTCACCATTGCTTAGTCTGAACTCACAACATTTAAGAGGATGTACCAAAAAAACCCCATCAAAAAAACCCCAAAACTTCTTCCTTGTGATGATATTTTGTACCACTCCTGCTCTGGAAGTAGTGGTGAAGTTGTCTTTAGCCCTTCCCCCCGTTATTTTTGACTGAACTTCATTCACTCCAGCCGTACGCAGCCTTCCTTGCAAGCTGCTTTTTGAAATTCTTGGGGCTGAAGTAGTCTACGAGGAAAGTTACTTTTCTCTGTGTGAGCGTATCCTGCTGTGAACATGAGGCGGTGTCTCCTGTAAGAACAGCTGTAGGCTGGGGCACGGAGTCACCCGCAGCGGGGGCCGGTCTCTCGCAGGGGCCGCGGAGCCGGCGCTCCTGAGGCAGGCACCTCGCGGGGGCCGCCCTGCCCCTGCCCGCGGGGAGCTCAGCCGCCCCTCGCCAGGCTCCCTCGGCCCGGGCCGCCCTCCGGCCCCGCTGCCCTCGGCCCTTGCCTCCGAGGCGGGACGCGCGCGCCTCCCGGGGCGGTGCCTGCGGAGCCGGGCAGG
>VYZW01011444.1:2032-37359 GCA_013401315.1 Balaeniceps rex
AACCAGACTCTGTTGCTTAGTCAGATGTATCAGTAATGTGCATAATGTACCAGTGTTCTGACTGTTAATTGTAGCCTCATGTTTATCCAGCACTACAAGGATGTTGTCTTAAACAATCTGCAATTATAATTTAAAAAAAAAAAATGAAATTTTTTTGGTACATTTTTGTTATCTTATGTAAGAAACATGTATTTTTTCCCTGCTCTGACAAATGAAATAAATAAGCTGTTGTAGGAGTTTTCTGTAATGCCGGAAAGTAAACGTACCTCTAATAGTTTATGATGGCTTGAAATCAGCATTGGTTGAATGCCTAAAAATTCCTGCTTCCTGTTGAAAGCACATTCAGCACACTGGGACACATTTGTCTGGATGTGATATGTAGAAAGTCTGCTTCTTTTTTTATTTACACTAAATTTTCAGTGATTCCTGTTATTTCAAACCACGTATACCCACACAGCTATGGTTACTTGGAATCTGCCTTGACTGGAATATATCAAGAATAATTGGGTTGGTATGCCATCTTTTGTTGATAATTGAAAACTCTTGGATCTGACACAAGAAGTTAACAAATTCCCTGTACTTAGCCATATGTTTTAGAAGTTCTTACAACAGCAATTTTCAGGTCATTTGTCTAGCTGGAATTCGAGAAGAAACATATGGCTACTGCTTATGTCCCGCCTTACTATTCTTAAGAGTATTATTTCATAAACAGAAGAGCTCATTAGCTGGTAAATTATTCATAGACCTGCTGGAATTGTACCAGATATGCACAGGGACTCTTGAAAGGGTCTTTTTTAATAGCCTACATTTGGAATTGTCTGGGCAGAGAGATATATTTCTCTTTTCAGTAAGACAAATAAAACACTACAAAGCCATTCATCTCAGTTAAATCAAACTGTATGGCAATTTTGCATTAAATACTTCTCATGTGTGATTAAGAATAGAAAAAAACTTGCTAATGAAGAAATCATGGATCTAGCTGTAACTTGCATTCTGATGATCTGTGTAAAGCTATCGCTTACAGTCAAGTAATTAAAATGCTCATATGCATAGCAAAGATGACTATGTTTTTTTAATTTAGTGGCTACATCTGCTTTAAGACTATTCCAGATTACAGTTCCAGTGGTCCTTAATATTAATGTTAAAATATTCTCTGGTGCCACCTAATGGTAAAGTTATCCAGTTACTTTAAAGTGAGAATAAACAATGGGTACCCACCACATTTATTATTGCCCTTAGGACCATCAGGATCAGTGCTGTGGCCTGGATATACATATAATAAAAAAAGGCTCCTGACCCAAATTGCTTTCAGTCAAAACATTTCACTGTTAAAGGAAAACGTACAGTAAACCCTATACGACTTCCTTTAACTGTTTTAACTGAACTGTTCTTTAAAAGTTTTGGATACAAGCCTGAACCAAACCAACCAGAACTTAAATCAAAGCTGCATTCTGAAAATAACCCATAATTTTGTAAAAGGCCAAATGAAAAACTCAATATGCTGTTCACCCTTATTCTGTTGGGAATAGAAAATTCAGATAGGGATCCTAGGTTTGTGTCTAGATTTTTTTGTTTGTTTTCTTGCCACAATATTGCAATTTGCTGGTCCTGCATGATTTCCAGGAAGCAGAAAGATGCCTCTCTGAATGTGGGAAATGTAGTATGGATGCATGGCAAGAATGCTACTCATTTTGTGCCATCTTCATAGCCTCTGAGTGTTTCAGAGCAGTTGTGCTATCTACGCAGTTGGTAGCTCTACGGTGAACGCACTTCACAGGGCAGACAGTGGAGGATGTGCAAAGGGACCCCCTGCAGCGGGTGAGAGTCAGTACAAGACGAAAGAGGCTGCAAGCCAAAACATATCCAGAAACTCTACAAAGTGTGAGATGCTCAGAGGTCAGGTTCTTGTAGATGAATTATAGCCTGGAAGGCAGTCTCTTTACCTGCCCCAAATAACCCTCAAGAGACATGGATCTGCTCCTTCCTGTGTGAAGGCTGTAGGTAATTTGTCCTAGTTTCCTTCTCAAACACTTAAGATTTGGTCTGTCCATTTTTTTATTCCATTTGTTTACCTTTAAATATGCCTTAGCAGTGGGACATAAGCATGTTTACAGTTTTACCATTGGATGTTACTGTGCCTTGCTGTGATATACTTTTCTTGGAGTTGGTGGGGAACTGCCCAATTATGGGGGGGGGGGGAATATAAGTTCCTGCTCTAATTGAAGTATGTGAATATTTTGCTAAAATCTGTAGAGAAACAAACTGTAGCGGGACAACAGGAGATGTAATTCTTTATCCTTTAAGAAGCTAGTGGGAGGGACAGTGTAGCAAAAGGATGTTGCAAAAGAACTACTTAAATGAATTATTTCTCAATCCTCTGGAAAAGAATGTTCAGTATGTTTTGACTGATCAATTCTGCTATCGCACATTTTATGAATACCTGGTTAAGATGGAATTAATAGAGTTGAGGCAAATAAACAGCAATACCCTAGAGACAAGGAACAGTTTTATCCAAATAGCTGAAATATTAGGTTTGCTGCCAATTTCTGAGACTCAAAAGGCTATTAAATAACGTAATTGTCAGTTACTCTAGTCAGAACTGACTGTGCTGAACACAATGTGAGCTGCAAATTTCCACTCTAATGTCCTGTTTTGAGCTGTAGATTTACAGGTTTTTTGCATGTTCTGAATTGCCTTCCAATTCCATCGGAGTCCTTTCTTCAAGGACAACTACCCTTGCAAACAAAAACTATTTGCACGAGTAGGAGTTCTGATACCACTTTTAGAGAAGTTTCATTTCAGAGTGAAACCATCTGCTTTTCAGCTATAGAACAGTTGTATTTTGGGGTTAGAAGCAATGTTTTCTTTGTAGCCAATTAAAAAACCCACCTTGTGTCTTTCTCCCAGGCATTCTAGAAAGTTGAGCATCAGTACACATGAATAACATGGATAAAGTAGTTGCTCTAAAAGTAGCATTTTTTCCTTTGCATAAGCATGACTAGGGAGGAAAATATTATGGGCCAAATTGTTTGCAGATGTAACTGTTGTGGTTTCATTGAGTTAGACAGATTTTAAAAGATTTTGTCCCAATAGGAGATAATACGTGCAAAGCACTTCTGATTGTCTAGCCAATTTGTGGGTTCTCGTTCTGAGCTGAGAAACTGGCACTATATGCTTTTGGAAATCTGGTTTTGAGGACTGTGCCACATTACAAAACCAGAGGTTTTGGCCCACTTATGAAACTAACTGCCTGAATACAAGTCTTTGAATTTTTTGTCAACCCAATAATAAAATTGTGTTTCCTTCTTTGAGTTGTAGATAAAGAAAGGAATCCTTCTCTGTGGGTGGATGGCTGTTGTCCTCAGAGGCACTGGTCACTGGCAGTAGTGCTTAATATTGGTTCCCTCTTTGGTTTGGGCTTTCCTATATAAAAAAAGGCCAAAGAATATTCCAAGTTAAAACCTTCCATCACATACAATAAGCATCCTGGGGCCTCCTGATTGTCATTGTAAGCAAACTGTTCTTGCTTTCATGGTCCTTCATGAATCTGCAGCTGACAATCCAGTCATGGGTACTGTCAACTCCAAATGCTTAAAAATCATGAAACTGGCCCCAAGTCATGACATTAAGATACTATTAAGCCAAGTAGCTCGTGCATACAACTGCTTTCTATGTATTGAGAATGGGAAAAGGTGAAGGAAGGGATTAATTCCCTAATTATAGGGGTTCAGTGGGTGAAGCATGAGGAGAAGGAGATGAACCCTTGGCACCACTGCAGTGAATAGCAATAGTACTGCTTGTCCCACGCTACTAATCTTATCACAATATTGCAAGCATCCTGGAAACACAGTGAGAGCCAGCAGTGCTGTACATGTTGTTGGTAGCTTTGTTAGTTCCTGAAATTATGGGAAACTCAACTCTGACCCGTTCACTCATTTCAGTCTCCTTTGTACTTTTTTCATTTCTGAAACATCTTCTGAGTTATATTTTATGGCAAGTTTTTCCAGTCCCTGCTTCATGGTTAACTTCTTCCAAGACAAGTTTGATGGGATTTGAAAGCATGGATTTGTTAAGGAGCCTCGTGTGTGTCTGGGTGAGCGTGCGGAGAGAGCTTTAGCTCTCTTCCTTAGCAGTGCCTAGAGCACACATTGTTCAGGGATGACTGGATATCTGTAGATACCACTGTGCAACTTCATATAAAGTTGTTTGGAGCATAGGTTTTATGAAAATGAAGATGGGTTCAGGACAAGGCCTTACAGGTTCCCACCTATACATCTTACAGATGTACTTAGTATATCATAATGTTGTTAGTTATTTGCATGCAGAAGTGTTGACTTTAAATAATTTTCCAACCGGATGGCACTCATTCTCAAGAGCCTTGAATCCTCCTTACCTCATTAGTGAGGCCTAGGAAACCAGTCAAGTTGCTAGCTGTGCTTCTCAGCCATTATTTCTCAGAGGTATACCTGTGAAACTCTCCACTGGGACGTGGCAGGAAAGTTGCTTTTCTGTGCTCCTTTAACTGAGACATCCACTCAAATAGCTGACCTTAAACTTTCTAGTTATTATGTCTGTGGCCTTAGAAGAGACAGATCGTGCCCCAAGCTCATAGTGGAGATGCATTTAACCTGTTTAAAGCCATCGCCAGGCTCCTCATGCCTCCACAGAAAGTATGGAAGTCCACACTGGTACTTTCTATCTTAAACTGGATGTCTTTTCTCAATAACGGTACCACCTCAGCTGTGCTGTGTAGTACCGCTTTGAGTGCTGCCAGGCTGGTTTTGACCTATGCCTCCTAGAAGAAAGTGAAAAGCAGAGGAGCTAGACTTTGACTATTTGCTTAAAGTCCCTGTTTTGATTTTGTGAGGTTTTTTATGTAGCTGATCTGTTAGATGTGAAATCCAGGTCTTACAGCACATTACCTTAACAGTGTGCTGTATGTGGTTATTTTCAGAGGCCTCTACAGGAGACTCACTAATGGAGTATTTCCTTAGAGTCACGGTCTTGGGACAGACAACATGCTGCATGCTGAGTTTTCCTATCTGTGTGAGTCACGAGCTACAGGAATACTAGGGGCTTACTGGATTTATATGCTGGCACTGAATTGCAGGGACAGAAATGAATCAGTAGTGAAGCTCAATCAAGCACAATCTTCCTTCTGCTGGAAAAAGAATGAAAAAGTGATTGGTATCGCAGTTACCACAGTGGCTCTGGTGCCTGGAAAATGCTGCAGGAAGGGCCAGGACTGATGTATCCCACTGGCAGCCTTTACTGGGGCTCCTGCAGAGCCCTGCTGGAAATGAATGTCATTCTGGAGAAATCTCTGTCCAGGCAAAAAGGCTTCCTGAGTAGTAGGCAACTTACAAAAATGGGAGCCAGATGCAAAATGTGGATCCAGGCTGTGCCCTTCCTTTCCTTAGAAGCTTCTAACAAACTCAAATTTTACCTCATTACCTTCAGATTCTTCATGCTTTTCTTCTGCTCTCACCTTGGCCTCTGAAGGTCTCCTTTCCTACTGGGTTCCGCTTTCAGAGCGAATTACCATAGGAGTCTGAAACAACCCTTTTCAAACTGAGCTCCCAGGTCACCTTCTCGGAGCCTCTCCTGTGCCACTGATACCAATACCTGCAAAAAGAAACAGCACTCTGGTGCTTACCTCCTTGGTCTACTCTGCTGTCAGCCAGGGGAAGGCTATCCTTGTTCAAATGCCTTCATAAGTTTGAGGTAGAGGAGCAGCACTGCAGAGAACCTTGCTCAGAGCAAAAGCAGTGTAGGACAGGGTATACAGCTTTCCAGGGATGGCTCTTAGTCCCTGTAAGCAAATCCTCAGTCCCTCGCAGAGGCGACAAGATCAGTGACTAAATTCCCCAAAGAACAAACCTCTGACAAACTGGAGTCTGTTGCCCATGTTCCAGAGTATTGGTGGGACATCCAGCTCTGCGGGGAGGTAAGTCACTGCTAAGTGTTATCAGTGAGACAGGGAAATAATGTTCCGGAGAACCTCCCCTGGGGCAAGGGCACTACAGGAGAAGTTATGGAGTTGTCAGGAGGGTGCCTGGGATCACAACTTGCTGGGCAGATCATGCCTGAACTGACGCTCCCCACTTTAACCTCATCAAACCTGTGACTGTCCTCAGCACCACTCTATTTCTCTGTTTTATAGAAGCTTTGGCCCCATCAGTGATGGCAGTCTTGAACGTCTGGGAGGCAGTGGGAACACTGGCGTTAGTCCTTTCAGCAAGTGCCTATCTCTTTTTGTTCCTTGGCTGTCACTTTTTATGCATTTTAATTTTAAACAAAAAAAAAACCCAAACCCCAAACTTGGAACACTAAAAAAAAAAAAATAAAATGTGAGCTCCTTGGATTTTTCTTCTATCTGTTCTGTTTTAATAATCTTATCAGCAAGATGCTTGGCTTGTTAAATTTGCTGAATACTTGCTCCTGATAAGCCTTATCAAGTAAGCTCTTTTTGCTTCTCATGCAGCATGACACTGCCCTCTCGTGCTCGCAGGCCTGGCGGCACCGCGGCATTTCCTGTGCTGCCCAGGATGCTCAACCATCTCCTGGCAGCTCGGGCTGCTGGAGCCACAGCAGCTCATGCCAGCAGCGGTTGTTAGCCCAGTGTCCTCTGGGCTCACCCTTGAGTCATATCGTGTTTCTTTGCAGAGGAATGCAGTGCAGGAGTGTGACATACTTATTGTTTGCCTCTTCTAGTACATTTACCTGCTTTTTATAATGCTATTTCTTAATATTCCTTGACAGGCTTGTCCAGGAAATACCTGTTGTTTCGCAAGAGAAGTACATTCACCTGTCTGTGCTTTGTTACACTGATTTCTCAATCCAGCATGTGCAGAATAGGTAACACTGATGAGCAGCCGTGCATCTTTTGTTCACCTTGATCCCCAAAGATACCATAATCTATTTTGTTTTGTCTGGGTTTGTTATTTTGCTGAATGAGTGTTCAGCTGCCAAGTCATCCATTTTTCTCAAAATGCCAGAGAGCTTCAGTTGCTTCAGCAGCATCTGAAAGCCTTTGGCATTTTGGGGTCACTGGTTTGGACTTGCTGTCAGTGCTAATATTATTTGACTTTCAAAAGTAGATTTTAAGCGTTGTGCAAAGCTACATGTGGCCAGGATGTTTAACTGCTGTGTCCATGGTTCATAAACTCCACCAACCAAAAACCAACTAATAGTAATGAAGCCCAAATGGGGGTGATGTGTATACATGTAAAAAAACATATCAGCCCTGTGTCTTTGACAGCAATTAGTGAGCAGGTTTTCAGTCCAGCACCTGGGGCTGAAATAGCAAGACTATTTTTAACATGTTGCTTAAGCTACAAGCAAGTCTTCCCAGTGGGAAGGCATTAGCCGGAAAAAACATGCAAAGATACAAAGATGAAACAAACAAACAAAAATTTGCTCAAAGCTGTGAATGCATCCCTGAATGAATTTGTGGACAGATAGGGAACAATTTCTAAAAGACTACCAGATCCACTTTGAAGGGTATTTACATTTGTTCAGAAACTCAAAGTAACAGGAACGAATAAATGGGCTGTTAAATACAGGAGGAAAAAAGGAATGACAAAATAGATGATTCTCAATGTCAGTTAAAAATTAACTCATAAATGTCATCAGTCCTTGAACCCAATGTCAGAAATGTCTACACTGGTTTTAGGTAGCAGTATCTTTCAAAGTGTATAACTTAAATGAGCAATTATTACTGTCTTAAGTTATATTTCAAAGTTTTCAGCAATAGCAATTGTATGAAATACTAGAAAGTGATGCTGAAGAGCCCCTTGCTGCACTGGTTTGCAGCTTAAGGGCATACACAATGGCAAACTTAGAAGCCTGTGCTTTATTATTTCACTGTTTCAGATACCTGCACCTCATTTCCAGAATGCAAGTGGTGATTTGTGAGGCTGAGCCCACGGGGGAAGGGGATGTGGATATGAAACCTGTTGTCTCTTATTACTTGTCGTCTCTGGTTTTGGTACCCCTGACCCCCACTTCCCATGTGGAGGGGTGGCTTAGCAATGGGAGCAATGCTGTAAAAATGTTGGGAAGAGATGCATGGCCTCAGGCTTTGATCTCAGCTGTCATAGGACTTGATATGATAGCTGGAAGCACGCAAAAGCTGGGACCCACCACTGAACACTAGGAAAAATACTTTGGCCTGATAACAATGTTGAGGACTTACTTTTAAATGATCCACAAAAGCAAAACATTGCTCTTAATCTTCTCCATGAAGATATCTGTCTGCATTTCCTATGTGACTCAGATTCAGCGGGGATGGGGAGCAGATGGGAAGAGCTGATGACAGCTTAGGACAGGCTGGGCTGAAGGAACTGAGCTTCCCTAGAAATTCAGCAAGAAAGACTGCAGAAAGCATAAAGAAAAGAAAGGAGGTAAATGTGGCTTGAGAAATGTTTATGGTCAGACTGCAGTAGGCAAGCACTAGTCAAATGGGAAGGAGAAAAGATGGAAAGATGCCAAACAGCTTTGACAGAGGAGGGCTTCTGAGTGTTGAAGACGGGGAGCTGTGCATGTGAGCAGTTGGTAGGGGTAGGAAGAGCACCAATGGTGTAACGAACACCTTTGGTCTTGTTGTGGATAAACCTCTGAAACTTCACTCCCAGGACAGCAGTCAGAAAAGTGACACCCAACTTAAACCAGTGCACCCAGAGGCTACCTCTTAAGCAGGCTATGGACATGAGTGAATTGAAAACAGGTTTGCAGTCTGGTGTGCACAGGCAGAGTCACAGTGGAAAGATCAATGGAGAGGAATATTCCCTGCTGCTCCTGGGGTCTGTATTACCATGGCTGGCTGCATGCACAAGCAAAGTGGGCTGCTACCTTCAGGGCTGGTTGTCTGCTCTGCTTACATTAGAGGCAATGGGTTTTGACTTGTTCCTCTCTATAGCCAAGCTCTCCCTCCCATGCTGATGGAGGGACTGGTATGTGAGGGTGGCAGCTCTTCCTGTGAGCGAGGGGCTAGCATCAGCCCTCCCAGCAGTAGTCACTGCTCTGCTTGTGTCTCAGCCTGGGATGCAGGAGCAGTAAGTTGTGGTCTTCAGAGCTGCCCACTGGTCTCTGCATGTGGTAATGGCCAGGGGAGAGGGGGAGTGAAGAGGAGCTGGTGAAGCTGGGAGGAGGAGAATCTTTTGACTTTTCTCAAAGTCCCCCTGAAATATCTGCCGACTTCCAAACCTGCACTTGCTTCCGTTCAGATTCTGGTTAACTGTCAGTCAACTCACTGCTACACCAAGCCTTTGCTTACGTACCACCTCTGACTGCTCAGCTCTCTGCCCTCTCCCAGGCTGTCCTTCTACCCCTTCCTCAGACCTCTTGGCTACAGCCCTAAACCAAGGTTTTGCTGAGAAGTTTAAAGCCAGTTCTGTTGTGAAAGATATTCTTTAGCAGAGGCACTGGTATAGGGCAAGGTGCCAATGTATCTTCCTCTTCCAAGTGACATTTTTGGTGGCATTTGTGTACAAAGGGCAAAAGCAAGGGTTAATGTTCTGACAGGCTGAGGGCAGTGGATTAAGAGTATATTGTATCTGCAATTAAACAGATCTTCCTGTTCCTCCTCTATTATTATTATGGTTGTTATTACAGTCATTTGTAGGGCATCTAAGTGAAGTTCATCCAGAGTATAAATGCCTGAAATTGAGGACAAAGGCAGAAGAAAACATTAAGATTTCCAAGCGGAGATGACCTCTGTTGCTCTTTGAGCTCAGACTATTTTTGGCAGGAGCAAAATGAAGAGAAGGCTTTCCTTGGAAAGAAGGCAGTGCAGCTGCCAGCCCCTGTAATTAGCCAAAAGGCCCGCGGAGTGTGGGGAGGAGGTCACAGAGCACACAGCTCCTGCCGTGGCACTGCTCAATGCAGAATAGCGCCTGCAGGAATGTAAAGCCTCGCCAAAGCCCAGATATTGCAGCTGATCCCGTGCGAAGGCCAGAACCCTTCTTCTGGGACTGCGCCTGCTAATGTATAGTGTGCACCGTACAGGGTGCACAACGCTATAAAGTCTTCGGAGCAGGATACGCGTAATCCTCTGTGTATGGACAGAGGACTGATTCGGTCATTACCAAGTGCCTCCAGGCATGCTTGGAGGTAATAATTATTCAGAGTAAACTAGAACCTTGATGACCCTGAATTGCAAGGAAACTTCTGAAATATACGATAATGGAATTAATCATCTATATCTTTGCTTAGTGTAATTGTAGAGGAAAAAGAATTACAGCAGGCAAGGTTTCTCTGGCAACCTCTGGGTCAGTGAACCTATTGTATCTCTTTATACGTAAATTCCAGACCTGCCAAGAGCCTATGTGGAAAATATTTTCTGCTGATAATTGAAATTGAGTGTAAGGTGGGTTTTTTATGAAGACTTTTAATTTCTTTCATACTATGTCTCTTGTCATCTAAGGAAGGTAATCAAGGAAACAAGACAACAAAAAAGTGTTTGTCAGGATTTTTACTACAAATATTTTCCTTCCATGATAGATATTTAATAGGAAAAACACATTTATTTTTTCCTAAAGCAACGCATTCATTGGTATAGGCTGGGTTTAGGATGTAAAGAATGAGTATAGTACACTCAGGAGCCACACAGTGATAGACATGGGCTTGATATCAGAGACTAGAGATAAAAACCTCCTTTCCATGGCAAGATTCCTTACTTGCTGCTTTCCTCAGTGGGCAGAAGCACAGCAGTATACTTGTACACTTCCCAGAAAAGCTGGATCCAGAGCCAGTTCCTGGCCTGAATTTTGTCTGTTTCTAACCAAGCACAGTTTCTCTATAGAAATGAAAGCCAAGCAAACATGCAGGTAATAGGGGAAGATGTATTTCAGCCTGCTTTACTCAAGGTGTGGAGCTTTACAGCAGTTCCACTGTTTTGTTTTGGCTTTTTTTTAATTTCTTTTTGTCTACATCCCTATTCAAGGAGTGGGGAAGTTCAGTTTCTCAAGAGCAGCTTGACTTGTGGGGTCTCTCAGTTCCTCATTAGCTGATGGAGTTACACAAAGTGGAAAACTCTCTTGGAGTTTAAAATAGCAATGTGTACTTCTTGAGAGGCATTTGCCATCACTTCTGTATTGGATTTCAGAAGCGTTTTAGGTAACCAATCTATTTCTCATGGGTGCCATTGTGGGTATTTTACTTCCATGTGCATGGATTTGTTTCACGGGTCTGTTTTTGATGTCTGAAGGAGATGGCTGAGGGGAAAAAAAACCTTATATACAGGAGAGAAGTTGCAAAAGTAAGCATAATGATCTAGACAACTAAGATGTTTCCTCCATAGAATCTCACAGCTTTAAATTTTTTGTGAGTCAGCATATTTTAAACTGCATGGGCTATGGCATGGATTGGCATAGATTTTGATAACAGTCTTTATTCCCTCACTTCAAAACATTTCTTTAAAAACCTTCAACACTTTTTTCTGGTCTTCACAACTTTGCTGTGATATCTGACTGGGATGCCAGATGGCCCAAAGAGATAAACATCAAACAAGTAAAGCGTCCCCGCATCCAGCCCTTTGATGGTCTCTGTGGTGACGGCTCGCTGGAGATTTATATCATAGAAATACTTGCACAGCACTTTCTCTGACTTGTGCCGAGATTCAGGTCCAGAGCAGCTGTCTGCACTCCGCAGTTCCACCCAGACCTGATCTTCTTCAATCTTTTTCTTGTACACACAGTACTTGCTCTCCTCTTGTGTTCCCAGCCAGGCAATGGTGACAGAGTTGCAGGTCCTCAGTTTACTGAAGGACTTGATTTTTAAGCTCTCTGGAAGAAGTGGGAATAAGGTCTTGTGGAAATGGGGGGACACCTGTACTTTCACAGAAGAGTTAGACTCCTCTGTGGACCTCAGCTGCACCAAATATGTGTCCAGCAGCTTTCCCTTCAGTGAGAAATACCTCAGCCCTGAGATGTTCTCCAGTGCCACTGTTTTACCATTCTTTGTTATGTGAACCTGTACTTGGCCATGACACAACTGAAGGGTGAATTGTATTTTCTTGTGCCTTGCCTGGTACTGCAGACTGTAGAATTTCTGTTTTTTCCCATCCAGGACAACCTGAATCACTTTCCCATCTTTCAGCTCCGTCACCTTAGGCTCAGGTTCTTCCAGGGTTCTTGCAAATGTCCCGGTGTAAGCAGCACTGGCATTTGTGAGGAGATTCACAACAAAAACGTCAAAGTAATACTGAGTGCTGGGACTGAGATTGGGCACTGTGTAAGTGTTCTTGGTACCCATGCATATCTGCCTGACTTCCCCACTACTTGCTTTGTTGATGATGCTCAATTCACTGTTGGATAATATCATCACTTGCTGTGGTTCAAGAAGATATGGAGAGAGAGACAAAGCTAATGTAGGTGGCAGTTTCATTCCAGAGGATCTGATTGCTGTCTCGGCAGCACATAAGCTCTTATAGTTGTGCTTTTCATTAACTAGAAGACAGTACTGGATGCTTTCTCTATGTTGCAAGACAGAGGGACTGTGTTTCCAGGTCAGAGTCACTGTTGTATGCCCAATGCCAATAACATCTATGCGTGGATCCATTGGAAGTTCTGGATAGAGGTGCCCAGATGTTGTGTCAGTTGTTAAGTACACAGTAATGTGTGTGTCTCGCTCAGTGGATAAGAACTCTAGCAAGTAAAGGGCAGAATGAGAAGACATACCCATGTAAGTCTCTACAGAATTTCCCTTATAGTTAAAAATGGTGGACACCATGCTTGGAGCCTTCTGAGATTTTGAGACCTCTTGTGTATCATGATCACCTGCAGGCAAAAAGCAGTCTTGTAACTTTTGGTTTAACAGACATGAAGTAAAGCACATCACATAGGTTTTATTGTTCATATGTCAGGGAACATCCTATTTTTTCCCTGAAAACAATAATTATAACTAAAAATAGTTTTTGCTACTGGTAATTTATTAAAATAAAATTTGAGTAGCTTTTATTTTAGCAGTGCAATTGTAGAACTATGTTTTCAAAAAGAATATAATTATAAAACCACAACTTGCAAAAGCTTGACTTGTATCGTGCCTAATGTCCCTACAATTTTCTTCTTCCAATGGCTGTCTCTCTGGGTATTTTTCTTCAAGGAGACTCCTACTTCCTTTGAAAGGAGTTTACTTTCGTTTAGCTTTGTGCCACTGACTGTCTCCTATGAAGAGGAAAAGTTATTACTTCAAAGGAATGTTATTTGAACTCCTCAGTCAGGTGTACCTGCCTGACAGGTAAGAACTTGTTAATGGCAGCTTTCAGATTTTAGTTTGAAAAATTCATTCAAAAAAAAAAAATCATGAAAGAGAATGGAATTTCCTCTTGAGCTAAAGGCAGCATAATTCTCGCTGCCATGGTAGATGGTATTCCTAGAAAAATAAATGGCTAAATCTTCTGCACATCACTGTGGGGAGTAAAATGAATGGTTCAAGTGGCTTAAGCCACAGAAAAAGAGCTGAGACAGCGGAGGGAAGTTTGCGCCAGTACAAACAGCTTATGAAGCTGATCCGTGTTTGTGGAGCCCCAAATAGCCAGTGTTGTTCCTAAATATTACCCTGTGATTTTGACTTTTTCAGGTATAGTCCTTAATTTACTTGAGTTGATGGCAAAATGCCATGGGCTCCCATGTTTTGTCCATGGAGACAGGGATGTCCTCTTCAGCCCATGGCAGTTTACAGGAGAGTGAAGCATGAGATGTTTAAATTCGTGGGGAATTTCCTGTAACACAACTCCTTATGAATAACTTATGCTTTCCCTGTCTCTGCTCAGGCAGACCAAGGGTCTTACCTCGTGCTCCTGTTCCAAGGAAACTTGCTGAAGCCTTGTGCACGAGTATGCTCCATTCGATGGGAACATCACAGGGCGTCACTGTTATTGTGAAAGGTGCAGGGGCTCTGCCTTCCTCCAAAACAAAATAGTACCTGTAGATGCAAATTAAAAACAGAGGGAAAGTGTCAGGAAATTCAAGTCTGCCTGAGACTCATTATAATCCGCCATTCTGATGTGGGTCACTCCACTGTGGGTAGAAATGACCGCTCCCCTTTGAGGTGCATCAACACAAGGGCATGGTGAAGGTCTGAAATCTTCAGCTGTGGGAAGAATATGTGCTCTGTTTGTTTTTTTTTTTTTACAGAAATATTTGCTGGAAGTTTTATCCACTTAACATAGGCAATATTTTTCCCATTGAATTTTAACATAATTCAGGTGAATATCATGTGTCAGTACTTACCTGGTTATTTTGGGTGATGGATGTGATAAACTGACTGCCTTCCAGATAACAACCTGTTGGCTAACTCTGAGGAATTTGGTATGCTTTTCCCAGGATTTCCTGACTGGAGTTCAGTGAAAGCTCTTAGAGCATATACTCTCTCATATGGGATTGCACATCTAGGTGTTCCCAGGTGTCGGATGAAGTGGATATAACAGAATAGGGTTTTTTTTAGCCAGTCCTGAAGGTTATCAGATATCAATGGCAGTTTCATCCAGGCAGGTTCTAACTTACTTGCCTTCATGACAGAGGCTGCTGTGCGTAAGCAGTACAAAGCAACATCAGTCTACTTGGTCAGGTTTTGATTCCTGCTTATTTACAGTAAAGCCCAGCCTCCTGTCTCATTCCTCTGGTCTGTTTATTTCTGTTGTTTTGGTATATATGGACTGTTTACAGCCACAGAAATGTTTGGACTTGGGTCAGTCACTCTGCAGTTAAATGAAGGCAATTTGAGGTATTTTTTTTTGTTCACTGGTGAGACGAGCCTAGTCATTATGGATAGATCATCTCAGCCTAGAGGTCTGGCTTATTTTCAGGATATGGCTACTGGGCCAGAGTCAAGCTTCACTGGAAACAGCCCCACATTCTTGAGTCTTTTACTTTAAGCCAAAATTGTCATCTCTTGGTTTCCTATTTGGATGACTCTGGGGTTCATAAGGTCCTTACCTGATCATCTAAACTGAAGGGGTTTTTGCTTCCTAACTGCAATCTTAATGTTATGCCAGAAGAGCATAGCAAAATTCACTTTTCTCAGAGATTTCAATACCCATTTGCCTTTAACAAGAAGAACTCCTAGTTTTGCTCTTGTGAGCATCATCACATTATATAACATGTGCCATGTTCCAGTTTCTTTGATATGTTCAATGCATATCAAGACTGAACCATCTGGCTCACTCTCTGCTCCATGACCACTCTGCTCGGGTATATATTAAAATCTGTACGTGTTGGTCACTGTCCAAAGTGGAGTCCGATTAAACCACTTGAAGTGAGTCTCTTCCCAAACAAGCAGATCAGTCTTTGCTACCCAAGATGCAGTGCCAGTTGTAATATCTAGATCGCCTACATATCTAGATATGGCAGAAAACTTTGCAGATATTTGGGGAAATGAAGAATCTGTGGAATTTCCACATTCAAAGCAGTTTTGATTTTTGATCTTAGCAAGCTTTAGTGCCATTCAACAAAAACACTTCCAGCATGCAGGACACTGGCAGAAGTTTTTCTAGTAAGAAGTCTGTGCAGATATTCTATGGATTTTTGGGATAGTTAATTTGCTAGGTAAAATTCTTGTATTTTACAGTGAATGTAGGATGGCCGATGTGTCTCTGCAGTTCTGAAGCCAGGCTGTTTGTGACACGACTGTTTGCTGTAGGAGCCCACCCATTCTGTATCAGCTCTACTGCTGCTCTGACAAACACCACAGAAAGCCGCCTGAAAGGCGTACGTGAATCTAAACTTCATCTCGGAGGGTCATTCCAGATTCTGGGCAATGTAATGACACCTGGGGCATTTCTCTGGAAATTCAGTGGACACTGGTAGAGCTCTGCAGGTGCACAGCAGTTCTTGGCTTGTACTGGTAGCGTGCAGCTACCAGTGTCATAGGGAAATATCTGAGAATAGGAGTAACTGATTTGCTCTTACCTTTTAGGAATATCCTTCAGCAGGTGAATTGTGGTTTCCTTACCATCAGCAAGTATCAGGGAGTGGTAGAAGTTGAAGAGATCGGTCTTGAAGCTCTGTTGGGAACTGGTGGTGGGTGCTTTTATGGAATGACACAAGCAAGCTGCCATGAGAAGATGGAGAGGCAGATAAAACCAGAACCAGGACATCTTCAGTGCTGCAAAGTGAGATGACAAAAAGTGAACAGAAACTGCTGTCTTGGGGGAGAAAATAATCAGTGACCCTCTCTTTCTGTGCCTTTCCTGGTATTTATCATAATCACGGCAAGCCAGGCATTCAAACAGTGCCAGTCTCCATTTTGCTAAATTGCTTAAAGTTCACAGAAATATTTCTCAGAGGATCTCTCTGCAAAGGTTTAATGGCAGAAGCTGCTATGAAGTCTTTTATTATAGAAAAATACAGTCACTGTAGCACAAGTGTAATATCACAAAACAGTTATTAAAAAAAAAAAACAACTCACTGCTGACAAAATGAGTGGAGAATTACATTTAAAATACTTTTCCTAGTTTATAGTGATCATTTGATAAATTTCAAGGCTGGGTTATTTGTAATGGAACTGTCACTTTCAAAGTCACAGGAGGTCACTATATCCCAAACACTGCTTCTGCTGTTCTGTCGGAGATATTTAACTTTTATTTCTTCCATTGTGACTGTAGGTATGTGTAGAGAAGAGGATCAGAATAACTTCTTCAGAGCAGTGTAAGATACTGCTTGATGAGAAGTGGAGGATCCTGGATAAGAATCCCTAAACTGATATTTAGGAGATTTCAAGCTCTTTGTGTATCTCACTTGGAAGAAGGCTTTATTACTGTAAGACAGCTGGATAAACCATTCTGAGATTTTTGTATTGCCCATCCTTTTCACACCTGCATCACTTCCAGCCCATCTCAGCATTTGCTGCGCACTGGAACTGTAACAGCTCTATTGTATTCACTGTGATAAGAGATTTCAAAAAAATCATCTATGTCCCTTCCTTTTGCCAGGAGGCTTTATTATCAGCTTTGAATCTATGAAAGAAATGTACACAAACAGTCCCAAAAATCATCTCTGCAAATGCTGACATTATTTAAACTGTGCTGTGTACGTTGCACAGAGCTACACAGATAGGATACTCCAGTTAGGACAAGAAATGTAGTAGTATACTACTCTGTGAGGTTATAGATTATCCTTACAACTTTTTTGTCTGCCACATCCAGTTGCAGGAACAGAGGAAAGTGCAAAAGTGGAAAGGACATAAAAGGGAGAAGAAAGAAGGGCATAGACCTTTAATACAGGTGCCAGCTGTAGCTCAGGGATTTGGAAAGCAGAGGGAGCTCTGTGAGCAAGATTCCTTTTTTGAGGAAAAAAGTGGCTTATTGCATCTTACAAGCAGCAAGGAGTAAAGATCCTGGTTAAATCTGATTATTGGCTAATGATAGAAGAGAACATAAAAGACAAAGGCTCCTCCATCCTTTGTAATTCTTGCTCATTTCTGAGATCAGCCCTTTCCTCATGGTGGCTGAAAACGTGCAGAAGATCTTGGGCAGTCAAAATATCTACAATTCAGCAGACTTGCTGTCCGTTACAATTAAAGTGACTTTATAAAAGGACCAGTTCCTTTATAAATCCATTTCAAACATGCACATTTAAACATAGTATTGAATACATCTGTAGCTTTTTATGTACAAAATTTGTTTTCATCTGTGATTCCCAAAGTAATGTGCATCTTTAGTATCAGTGAAATTATTATTGAAATTATCACTACCAGGTCATCTGAATGTCCTACTTACCATCCTAATAAAGTTAGGATATTCTCCTCCTCTTTGTAATATTTTTAGCACCTGGCTGAATGCAAGATTAAACAACCATCTGAACAAGTTGAAAGAATAGTTAAGATTATTATATAAAATCCATTTTCAATGTTCTTATAACAGTTTTCCTTATGACTCTGAGTCACTTCCTTGCCACTTTGCTATTCTCGTAGTCTAACTATAGCTTACAGATTCAAAATATGACCCCAAATATTTTGTTTTACCTTTGACAGTGGAATCTGAGTTGCTCTGCACTTCCGAGAGGATTAAGAAAAAAAAAAGTCTTTCTGCTGCTTAAATGACAGAATCTTCAAACCACACTGATACCACGGCAGCTCAGCTTTTCTTGTCCAGGAAAACAANGTCTTTCTGCTGCTTAAATGACAGAATCTTCAAACCACACTGATACCACGGCAGCTCAGCTTTTCTTGTCCAGGAAAACAAACAGACCAAGCGACCAACCAACCCATAATCAGCTTATCCCAAAGAGAACATCATCCTAAGGCTAAGGCTGATTTCACTCAATTACACAAACAGTATACTCTCAGACTCCTGGAAATGTTACACAAAAAATACTCTGCTTACCTATTGTGTTCCTGGCCAGATGATCCGCAGGCTGCTTGCTTTCTTTGCCGAAAAAGCATAAAATAAAACAACATTGACTTTTCAGATCTCTGTAGGCAGATGAAAACCAAAACTGTGCAACCAGTTTAACAGGACAGAACTGATTTTTCCATATGGCTCCTGAACAGACATAGTAACTAAAATGCTTGCAGTCCTTCAAGAAAAGGGGAAAAAAAAAAAAAAAGAAAAAGAAAAAAAAACAAACAAAAAAAACCACCACCAACCCAGAGTTTTGGTATTTTCTTAAGTTGGGTGTTTTCAAAGGTTATTTTAAACCTGCATAATTTTGAAATCTTCAAAGTTCTGATCGTTGCTCTTTCAGTTCTAGAGTCCCTTCTGGAGGGCTGCGAAGCACATCAGAGTGTGCTGCCTCTGGACAGCAGGACTTTATTCCTGCACAGAGCATCAGCCAGACTGTTAGAGCAGCCTCATCCCAGTGGTGGCTGGCCAGAGAGCAGGTCTTTGACAGAAATGCACAGTGAGGAGGAGGGGGTGAGATGGAGAGAGCAAACACTGTTAACCCTTGTTAGCCCTTCATACAAGCCAGCCAGGGGCACACCGATCTCCTCCAGAAAACTAGTTTTGCATTAGTAGCTTGATGGCCCTTCCATGGAGCGTGTGATCTTGCACACAGCACTGCAGGAGTTTCAGATAGCTTCAAGTGTACTGTGTTTCTGGTGTGGTTTTTATTTTTTTTATGGCCCAACAGGTGCTCACAGAAGGGAAGGCAGAAAAGCTGTAAGGGAGGGAATGCTCTGCATTTTTGAAGCAGACTGGAATTAGCAGTCCTTTGAAGACCATCAGGAATCTATTGAATAGAGCTGAGCAGATTTCTTGGCTTGCAGAGGCTGTGTAAGAAAGAAACTCCAAAAGTGTATAGGGCTGGGGGAGTATTTCTTGTGTGAGAGTATTGTGGCTGAGGGAGCAGGAGGGAAAAGGGCGCATTGGGAATGGCTCATAGCAAGCGCAAACAGTTGCTTCTGCAGTTGGGGCTGCAAAGCAGTTGTAGCAAAGCCACGGTCCTGAAAGGGCCTGCTCCTGCTGAGCAAGAGCGGTGTACGGCCAGGGTTCGTGTGCTGCTGGTACTTCTTGGCCTCTTGGCCTGAGATATCAGGAAAGGAGCCCCGGGGTTGTCCCTGTGGGGATGTGTACTCAACTTCAAGTCTGGTCAGAAAGGCAAGCCCCAGAAACCTGCATGAGCATCTAGGCAGGCACTTTGCAGGGAGCAAAGACAGAGTACAGCAGGGAGGATAGGCCTTTTTTTTTTTATTAATTTTAAAATAAAGTCTCTTATTCAGTGTTGGAAGAGAGTGACTTGCAGTCACCGTTGTCCCCTTGGATTTGAAGATGTATTATTTAAACCTTCCCAAGACTAAAAGTTTGCTAAGAAGAGGGGCAGGTGAGGGAAGTAGAAAGAGGCTTCAACAGATTCTGCATAGCAGATCCTTATGAAAATGGAAATTTGCTTATCAACTGATGGCATGGAGATAAATATTTACAGTGTGTTTACTCTCACTGCAGAAGATGGCAGAAATAATTATGTTGTTCATCAAAGGTTTGCTAAAAATTTATTTGCAGAAAAATTTTGCTGAGCAACTGGGCTTTTAAAAAAAAGGGACAGTGTGTGGGAGCCTTGATACAGGCACTGTACGCTAGGAGTATTGGTACTGTCGAGCTAGGAAAGGACATTGCAAGATGTGTGCTAGATAACTAGCAAAAGTAGGGTAAATAGCAAATAGGATCTTTCAGACAAGTTGTCATTCTGGTGTGAAATCCAGAACAGGTAATGTCTGGGTAACAGACATGGGAACTACTGAAAATATAAGCACCTAGCTAGAATGAAATAATTCCCCTAATGAAAGAGAAGCGTGAGAAAAAGGTGAAAGGTGCTGCGAAGTCCAGTAAGTTCCCAGAGCAGGCTTGGAAGAGAGAAGTGTAGGTCAGATGAGGTGCATCAAAAAATGCACACTAAAAAAAGGCCACAAGAGAAAAGATACTGGCCGTAATGTAAGTGTAGGGACTACAGTGTGGTTTTGCTGAGATTTGGAGGAACTCATGGGTGGAAGTAAGCAGGGAGAATTGTAAGGAACTAACCAGTGTTGTTAAGTAGGAAGATCTTCGGCCAGGGATCGGGAGCAGACGTTGCTCATGTCTGGTAAAAAAACCTAGTCAATATGGACACAGTGGACATGTTTGTTATAGAAGGGATGGGCTCACTGTCTCATCCTCCCCGAACCTCCCCACTGCCATCAGGACAAGCCATTACCCAGGGCACAAATCAGCTTCCAGGGAAGTCAACGGGAGTCTTTCCATTGGCTATCATTTCAGCTGTGTTAAGCTAAATGCTTGAAGGAGTACTCTGTCTCCCGCTGAATAATATGAGCAAGGATGTCAGGTGAAAGAAGCTGACAAGATGGTTTAAGTATGGAAGTAGTCCAGTTTCTCTCGCAATGATTTCTCGCATACTTCCCACGTGTGCGCGCTTACACGCTTTGCTGGAGCAGGATGCATGTTCATAGATTTAGAGGTTTCACTGAAGCAGTATCAAAAGAAAAAATAGTATTCTCTATGGAGAAAGTTAAGAGCTAAATTCATGACCATATAGCTTGACCGAACTCAGTGGAATTACAACAGGGTAAATCAAACCCTTGATTTGGCATAAAATTGATACAACAGACTTTTCACTAGAAAAATGTAGTCTGTAATGAGCAGGCTCTGCTGCTGCTCAGAGCTGAGTCGGTGACTTCAGGAGGGCTGTTCAAGAGATCCTACTTTTGTCCCAACCGTGCTGGCCATCAACACCTTTCACAAATGCAAGAGATGACCACCTTTGACACCAGAGACTCTATTTATACTCTGTTATGTAGTAGCTCTGCTAAAAGATCAGTAACGCTAAAAACAAAGGAGCTCTGTTGAAATTGGAGCACAGAGTCAGACCGTCAGGGATTTTGCTTGAAGCTCTCAAAGACGCTTCAGATATATTTCCTGGAACTACAGTCCTAGATTCCGTATTCAGGTGAGGGATCCTGCAAGCCAGAGGAGCATCCCAGAGCCCTGACAGCACACTGTCCCACAGCACTCCCTGCCCGCAGCATTTGGTTGCTCTTCCGCAGCATCCCTTTCAAAAGGATGCTCGGAGAGCTGCGCAGCATGCCCCAGCCCACCCCAAGCCATGCAGTGCTGCTTCATACTTGTCGGGGGGATGCAAAAAAATCAACCATGTGTATTTCTGATGAGGCAATTCCCCTGCCCTGGCAACCTACCTCTGAGATGGTCAGGTTGCCTTCATCAGGAAACAGTATCCGTGTGAAGGACCAAGAGAGCTCTAGTCCCCGCCATTAGTACGATGCATGGGAGAGTGGTGAGAGGACCGCATGGTCTTTCCATCCGCCGCCCAGCTGGATCAGGCCCTGGCCGTAACCCAGGCCACGACCCAAACACAGACAACTTCCCTGCGCCCCCAGCCCTGCCCAGGGAGTTCTGTCTCATGAAGCTCTGTAAGCACATTAAAAATGGATGGGGAAATAGACTTCTAGTCTTTCAGTTATGAGACAAGTAATATTCTCCTTTCCTGTCTTTTACACATGCACACAAATATCCTATGAACAACCGAGTTGAAATTGTTAGTCTTTGGCTCTCAGCTACCTATCTCCCTGCAAAATACGTTCTTAACTAATTAGCGTTTATAAACTACATTCATAGCCCCGCGTGGAAGTAGATATGGATGTCTGATGTTTTCTAATGTCTTCTATATCAGATCTGCAGGGGGAATTATAACATCCAAATACATTTTGCATTTTCCATGGCTGAAAGTTACAATCTATTTCTCTTGGCAAAAGAATCTAACTTCTGACTTGTCCTTATGGCTACGAAAAGGGGGGTGCAAATTTCTGTAAAAATCCTCTCCTAAGTGGAGGGATTGTTGGGATCATTGCTTAACAGCTACCGGAGCTAGTATGTCCTTGAGAAGTTAACATACTTCTGGTAAGTATTATTGCTCGAAAAATATCTTCTTAGAGACACAGCTGGGCTCCAGAAAGAATCATGCTTTCCTTTGAAGCTGTGAAAGATGAGCCTAAGCAAAAGTCTGGCACTTAAAACCTATTGAGGGTACCGTAGTGGGGCAACTGCTTCTATTTCTTCCAGGTTTTTGTCAAATCCTGGCAATGCACAAGCGCTCAAAGGACTGTCTGATAAGAAAAGCCCTAGTCTGTTCCTATGCAGAGGCATTAATAAGCAGGAGAGACAGGGAATTGCTTATAAGTCAAAAGCAGACTTGGGATTTTCCTGCAGCGTGTACCCAGGTGAGAGCATAGGAATAGGTTGTTTTGGAAGCTGGTGGGTTGTCCTGGCGGCACATATTGCTTCTGTAGGATGAAAAGCCAATGGCCTTCTACATTTTGGATCCATAGCCCCAATTATGACATGTCTATGTTGAGACTTTCTCCAGGGAATTACATAGTGATAATTGCTGTAGCTCCTAAAATGACACAAGTTTTTTTGCTTAGCAGTCCCTCTCCAGGACAAGATGCTGGCACCTTTACACTTGAAAATGATCTTTTTCTGATGCTGTGGAAACTAAAGATAGCCTTGAAGGGTCTTTTAGTAAGCAACAATCTAAAGATTATGGACACGTGATTACCCCTCACTATTTTTGTATTCTGTATTTTTAAGAATGATTGTAATTAGTCGGAGGAGTCTGTTGAGAAATTATAGGTGTGATGTAGGGGAGATTTCCTGTGCAAAGCTCTGATCTCATGGGATGTGAGAGATTGCTTCTGAGGTTACTATACCCAACTTAATGGGAAAATTCCTTATTTTTATGATAGAATTTGTTCCTCCACAAGTATAAATTCAGTGCAACAGAAGAATCTTCCAGATTTTCCTTAAAGAGGAAAACATATTGAAGGTCCTGAGCTGCTATTTTCATTTCCGTTTCCTTTTACCATACCCCTAGGCTTTCAGGATTTTTAGGTTAAGTCCTGTTAAATAATGCCTTAGAAAACAGCTACAAAATTCCCTTCAAGCCATCAAAGCAGCGTAACAGTTTGGGCAGGTATGGAATAATAAGGTGAGGTTTTCAGCTTAGCTAAAAGCTGCTGGTGATCTCCATTAAGAAAGTCAGGGGAAGGAAAGAAGTGGCATTGTCTGTAATGGGTGTGCCATTTTAATAGGGTAATCCTGTATTTTGCTTTTAGCTACAGTGTCACTTGTTTTATATGCCAAAGGATTAAACTCATATAAATAGAACTAATCCACCCTGGTGGACAAGGAGCGTCCAAGTGTTTCCTATGGCGGAGGTTCTCAAGTGCCGGTTTAACTCCTTTCAGCGACAAGTTAGAGAGGGGCAGGGAATGCTGAGCAGCCACTGGTGCTCTTAAATGAAGCACAGGCCTGCTGAATTTCACTCCTCTGGAGAGA
Source organism: Balaeniceps rex (assembly GCA_013401315.1). Lineage (NCBI taxonomy): Eukaryota > Metazoa > Chordata > Aves > Pelecaniformes > Balaenicipitidae > Balaeniceps > Balaeniceps rex. The sequence goes on from VYZW01011444.1 coordinate 25,818, forward strand.
GGCTCTCTGGTCCTGCACTACTCTGTAAGCTTTCCAAAACCACCTTCGATCTGACCAAGAGGCCTTTCATCTTGTAGGTGCTGGTTTCGTTTACAGCATTTCACTTCGTTCTTGGGCTTCTGGGAGCCCTCCTTCCTTCACATACCCAGGGGACCGAAATTTCCACCTACAGCACTGAACAATTTTTCAGAAGGCTGTGATTATCGGTCCTTGCTTGCTTTGTCCCCACGGGCTGCAGCATTTTGCTCCCAGGAGCTTTAAACTATAACCTGCCTTTTACAGTATTTGGAAAGCAGCCTGCATTAATTTTCCTGTCCAGACCTCCTCCACGGTGGCCGGCAGAGGAGGAGTTAACTGCTGTCCTCTTTTCTGCCTTTGCTGGCTGGAGTCACTGGCATCCCATCTGGTCCAGGCTGTCCGTAGCTCTTCCCAGCGTTCTCTGGGGAAGGTACTACAATACCCAGGAATTTTAACAATCCTAAAGAGATTGGGGGCCACATATGGAGCAAAATGATTAGATTATAAGAAATCCAATCACATTTGCTGCCCCGGCCTTATATTTTTAAGCATTTGGGATCAGGCTTTCTGCTCAATTACAAATATTTTGCATGCAACAGAGATAAAATTATTATGTTTGCCTCTCTGTCTTGTTCCCAGAAGAATAGTATCCATTTTAATGTTTGATTGTAGGAATTTAATGAATAAGTTAACATCACATCTAATAAAATCTGCCACTTTTGTCATAAATCATCACAGCGACCTACTGTTTGTGACAGAATTAGACAGTATAGACGAAGGAATACAGAACATACTCATACATATGTATACAGAAGGGCAGGAGTAATCGCTGTGCTTTGTTTACTCTGCCTGGTTTACTCTAATGTGGGTTTTTTTCTGTTCAATTAAAAAAAAGCTGGATATTTCATGAGAGAGCTTAACAATAAGAGTTTATTTCTGTGAAACAACTTTTTAGCCAAAATTCTTTATTGAGCAACTCCCTCCAAATGTTAAGCATAAGTATAAAAGTGAACAGAAAATCACGGAGCTCAACCTACAGCCACCTCATCCTGCATCTCTTGATATCCTCCTCCCTTGTGATACAGAACATCCCCTGCCGTGATGCCGTAGCAGCCATAAAATCCTGTCTCCTCTTCCAGCATCCCTGGCCGAGCACAGACCAGCAAGCAGCAATGCATTTTGATACAGAATTCTTGTGTAGGAACGTCTTTGGTTTTGAATAGGCTTCACGGGCATTTGTTTGGGTGTTGAGCCAAGTCCCCAGAGATGGTAGAAGAGAATGGAGGTAGGTGGGGGCATGTCTTCAACTGCATGGAAAGCTGCCTTTGCATCCATGTGGGTACCTCTAGACCAGTCTGTTGCCTGTTCTCTGCACTCCTCTGTTGTGGTCCTTCATGACTCCAACGCCCGGAGCGTTGTGCCTGTCTCCTGCTCCCCTCCGATTTTCTTCTACCCCTCTCTGATCTTTACAAGGGATTGGTAAATGCGTGCACCCCAGTGGGCAGGAATACAGGTCCTTGCTAAGTTGCAGAGGGCCTTGCAAAATGACCAATGCAGCCTTTTGTCCAGAGGCAAGCCCAAAAGGTCACAAAGTAGTGAAAGAGTCCCTTAGGGAATCCTCTTAGCGGAAATACAGAGCTAGCTGATCTGGTTCTGCTCGTTTTCCTTCCCACAGACCAAAAGTTTTGCCTGGGGTGAGTTTTCCACTTAGAAAATTTGCTTATAAAAATTGTCTTGCTAATTCTTCTCCTGATGTCTTGGATAAGATGTTAAGTCCTCAAGCACCCCCTGAAGGAAGCAGTCTGCCAGGCTGCTGAAAGCAGGGATTGCTGTCCTAGGACAGCCTTGTAACCAGAGTGCTTTATCTTGTGTCTGGCACTGCTCCGCAGCAGGAATCTTAGCAGGAGGTGGAAAACCTTTGCTGTAGCATAGTAGCACACCTAAGACCAGTGATTAACAGCAGCGGCTGCAGACAGCTAATGCTTCAGGGTCTCTAGGAAAATTGCACTGTTGATTTTAAAAAAAAAAACTGCTCTAAATTTACAAGCTATTTTATAGACTCATTAATTTTTCACGGGGGAAGGATAAATGAGTGGCTGGAGAGGAGTTCAGAATATGGGCTATTTACACTTAATTTATAAATTATGGACTTGAAAGCTGACACTTTATGGTGCTTGGTATCATTTCATAATGAAATGGAATGAATGTCCCTGCTTCTACACTGGATTTGGCACAACATTAACATCTACGCTTCCAGGCAGCTTCTAACAGCAGTGGCTGAGCACTGCTCAGCCATGGGGCAGAAGAGAGGTTTCCTTTGCAATACTCTCTCAGCTCATTTTCCTTGTGCTCCCTCTTTCCTGTGGCGGATTTTGGCCCCCACGTTTTGCAGACTGCAAGTTATCCATTGGAGTCCCAGCATGGTCTGGGTAGAAACTGTGACTCTGTCCTGACTCCAGAATGATGTGGCTTCATCTCCATCCCCAAGGAAGCTTGAATCAGGCTCACTGATCCTACCGTGACTCCACCAAATCATCCCACGAGGCTTCTGCAGCATAAGGGGGAACTATGGAAAACTAAGGCAGCTCCAATGCCACATTCATTCTGGATGATTACGTGAAATATCTGGGGCAGGGATAAGAGAGATTGCCCTTCCTGTGTGTCTGCTGTATTTGAGTGACCCCTAGTCTCCATAGGCAAGTTCCTGGACTCATGGATGGGCCTCTGGAGAGTACTATGATGAGAAGAAGCGGTGATGGCTCTGCAAAGGTAGGACCACAGAGGATTTGGGGAAATTCCACCCTTTACGTGATGCTTACTGGGACTGGGTTTGCACTGAATCAGAGGCAAATGTATGCAAAGAAAGCACAGCCACAAGCTCACGTGGGACTAATTTGGTATTCTCCCTTCGCTGACACAGCTACGTGTCAGACTCCATCTGTGTTAAAATACTGTTTCTGACATTAGATTAGCTCTGGTGTTGTCCAGCTTTTCAGATTTATTCCTGACACTGGCCTTATTTATTTTACGGCTTGTCCAGTGGCCATTTTTTCTGAGTCTTGTCTTTAGATTTCAGCATGAGATGAAATTTTGCCACCTTGTTAGCACTCCCTATCAGTGCACAGCTTTCCGGGAAGCTGCTCAGAGTAGGAGTGTTTCAGCACGGAGTGGTCTGAGAAGCCTGTCCCATAAACGATGGCCTGCACTGCCAGCCCCGCTCACTGGCAGCTCCTCAGCTTCTTGCTCCCGTGTTCAATTTTCTTTTGGGGGGTTCTGGTAATATAATGCTAAACCATTTCAGGCTGAAGTTTCCTCGAAGGTCTGAAGAACAGGTTGTCAAAGAGGAGTGATCATCAGAAAACCTTGAGCTTTCCTTCTCTATTTGTGAGCTTTTGTGAACTTAATTTAATGCCTTGTTGTTCTTTCCCTACATGGAATTGTTCTTGGCTTGGGTCTGTTTAATATTAGGACTGATACTAAGAATAAGTTACCTAATGTTGTGATGTTGCTAGAGCCTTGGCATGTGTAAGTTCATCCGGATTGCATGTCAATATACATCTTTTCATACTTTCCTTAAGCAATGATTAGAAATTGCTTGTTGCTGGATTTCCCTAGCCATACAGCAGGTTATCCATCAGCATGGCCTACCCTGTGCAATAGGAAGCAAAACCATTAGGTTTTGATATTCCCTGTCCCGAACCCCTCATGCGGAGGGCTGTTCATGTTTGGGTGCTGACTGTCCCCCAGGCTGCTGAGAACTCATTTTTCTGGCTGTTGTTTTACGCACAACTCAGAGAGTGAAAGGGGAGCTGGGGGCTGTGTCTGACCCTTCAACATATGAAAAAACACATTTCATCGCTCTGAAGACACGGGACTGGGACTGGGACTGGGCCAAGGGTGGGACGTTCCTGTCACAGAAGGGGCCACCCTTCTGTGAAAAAGAAAGAAGCTACAGTGCAAGTTGGCTGGAGGAGAAAGGCATCATTTCAAGATATGGTGGGCCACAGGATAAATAGCAGGCAACTGTTGAACCTGTGGAAGCAAAAAGGAGCAGAGCTTCAGGAGATGTTTAATTGTCCCAGCAGACGCCGTGTTTGGAGGAGTCATAAGGCAGGGTCAGGAAACATCTCTTCCCAAGACCCACTCCCTGCTTCTCTTCAAATTCAATTAGGCGCAGAGCAATGGGGATGCTGCTCCAGATGGCAGGGGCAGCGCGGGAGCGCTATCGACTCCCTGCGACACAGAGAGGAGCTGCCATCTGAGGAGCAAAGGGAATGAATTGGTGAATAGAGAGCCAGGAGGTCAGGCAGAGGAGGGAGCGGGAACAGCCACGCCATTTTAACTCCAGGTCATTGCCTCTAAAGGCTGGGCGCTGGCGGGTGGGGGGAGCTGCTTATCTATTTCCTTTTTTACAATGCAGGTTTATCAGTTTTTCTTGGCTGGAGCAACATGTGTGAATGTGTGATCTGTTTTGTTAGTTTCCGCAACCTGGCACTACATAGGCCAAAGAATAAAAACGCCCTCACCTGGCTCCTGGGGTGAGTTTGTCTGACATATGGTATCCCAGATTTATATTTCCAATTTATGCTAATAAATCCCCTTTTCACAGGGGAATAGGGGAAGAAATCAGAGAAGTGGAACTTTTAACAAAGAACAAGCAACTGCTGGAAAACCAAACGTTGATAAATGTCTACTGTGGGACAATACCTTTCTAAGCAAAACTGCTCCCAGCACTATTGTCAGGGAAGCTACAGTCAATTCCTAAAGGAATTAATCTCTTCATAATCGCCTCTGATGAGCGTCTTTATCATACTAGCTGAGTGATTGCACTGCTGTCAGCAGGGGACTTCTGTTAATTGATTAAAAATATTTTTTCACTGCAGTATGCACCTGACATTTATCTGACGGAGGGAAAAAAAATCTGATAAAACATCTTGGCTCAGAGAAAGATGCTAAAAGAGAGCTGGGGGAGAAATGTGGGGAAATAAAGTAGATTTTCCTCAAAGGATCTACTCAGAATTACAAAGCTGGTTGTCAGAGAAATGCATTCAAAGGAATAATGTCTCTCTGCCACCATATTTCAACTACAAGACTGCAAGGAAATGAAATTCACCTTCACACGCCAACATGCCAATCTGGTCCAGCCACAGAAGGAAGCTGAGTTAGAGAACGAACCTTGCACTCATATGAAGACGTGAAATCTAACAGGCAGCTAAGGAAAGCCAGTGATCTAAATGGTCAAGACAAATGAGATATTGTTTGGGCCAAGTTGGCTTTGTTCCTGGGTTTCAGAAGCCCACACATAAGCTCTCTGAACTTCAGAGCAGATGATTAAGTTAGCTCCATCGTGCTCTTATGAACAAGCCAACAAAGTCTTTTCAAAGTTTTGTTGGTTTGTTTTTTTTAATATAAATGTCACACCTTTACAGAGTGACCCCTTTTTTCCTTTCTTTACAACAACAGTAAAAGTGCTTGAGGGCCTCGATCTGCAAGGGCTACTCATGAATTATTAACAAGGCTTCTCCTGCCAGTGAAGTTCTGCACAGGGGTGAGCGGTCACGAAGCTGAGCCTTTGGCCCAGAGAACCCATTCTGGTTTAGAAAGGTGCTAAGAATGTGCTTGTAATTGCGCAGTTAAAAAAGCCGATTAAAAAATGATTAATGCCACAAACAGCACAGCTTAACCAGAGGTGGGCCCCTCATCTTTGAGATAGAACCCCCCCAAAATTTCGTCATCTCTATGTAGCTGCTTAATGCACAAAAGAGGCTGACAAATCTGGCAGTCTGACCACATATTTTCCACTTATTAAAATGAAATGTGTGTGATCATTTCTCCAAGCTGCTTTGAGAGTATCTACCTATTAACTTTCCACATAAGAGAGTTCCCTGAGTTTTTTCCACTTCTCAAAAAACCCTTTTCCATGTTGGCAGCTACTGCAGGAGGATCTGAGACTGCAGCTACCTTCATTATTTGGAAAGCCTGAGGGACTAAGTCCACGGTGTGTACCACAGTGCAGTGGAGAGGTGCCAGGCCCGTATGCTGGGTGATCACCAGCAAACCTCTCACAGCATCGTGCTGCTCCGGACAGCCCCACACCAGAGGAGCAGGCTGAGCGTTTTCACAGAGGCTGAGCTTGTCCCTGGGGAACGGCTTTGTTCTTGGCCAGAAATGCTTAAAAGCTATGCAGAGAGAGCACAGGTGCAGATTATATTAATGCTCAGAGAAAGAGATTGCTATGATACCTTCATGAAAAATCTGCTTCCTCTGAGCTCCCCCACCGTAAACCATACTGCAAAGAGGTTTTTGGTGGCAAAAAGTGGCTCAGAAGTCTTAACTCATCTCCCTGACCGCCCCTGCTAGCTAATGGCCTGCTCTCTGCTGACATGTCTGCACTCGTTCCAGTTAAACAGAGAGGAAAAAGAGTGGAAGCTGGTAGGAAACAGTGTCAGAAGCTGCTCTTTCCTTGTAGGATAGGTCGAATGTCAAATGTGGTTTGCAAGACATGCTAAGAGCCTTCTCTGAAAGCAGAGGGTAAAACTCTTCTTCCTCCTGGAGGTACTCTGTAAAGTCACCAACTCTGGGCGAGCTGCTGCGGATCCAGAGCTCAGTTGTTGTCAGGGTCTTTTAGCTGACGTAGTCCAAGCACTGGTGAGGAAAGCGCCCTCATTTTATTACACAAGCAACAATATATATCAGCATTTAAATATGCCGATGCAAAGGCTTCAAACTGCGCATGCTTTTAAGGTCCTCTTACAGAGGTCCTCTGTCTAATTAAAATCTGTTTTGGCTTTTGTTGCTAATCATGTTTTGTTTGTTAAAAACAGAAAAAGCCTTCTTTTTCCTAGATGTCCTCCCCAGGCTTTTCCTTCCATGGGCAACTGGGTATGAAAAGTGGGATGGCATAATATTAGTTGGTCAAAACAGAGGAAGACAAGTCACACCTGGTGCTTTGTTGGTTACATTTCCTTTGAGCCCTGTCTCTTACTCTTCCATTTTCCTATTCTCTCTCTGTGTTCCCACCCCAATTAATGTCATTTCATTCCCATCACTGGGAAACTTTTCACTGAGTTGACTGTGCTTTGGGAGGGCCCCGTGCCTGGCACAGGGGAACACACAGCCTCGTCTGTCCTGTCCGTGATTCCTTGCAATGCCATTTGTGAAGATGACACTTCCCCATGAAGAACATTTAGTACAGTACTGGGGTTTCCAGTTTTCTCCCTATTTCCCATTTTGTCCCCACTATTAACTCAGTCTATCATTCAGGGCAGGTGTGTGTCTTTGGTCTGCCCTTTCCCTTCAGTGGGAAATACAAGACTTTTGCCTTCTTACTAAACCCAGCATCAGGAAGATTAAAGAAAGTTTGAGAAATGTTTGCAAACCCTGGCAAAAACACAAACTGTTCTAAGTGCCAGAAATGAAAACAACTAAATAACCATCTGGAAATAATAGCAATAGTTTCACAGCAACATAAAAGCATAACTTACAATAGTCATAGCATGGCTGAAGCTGCTTATATTTTCCCTATACTAAACCACGAGTTTCTGAACCATATGTACAGAAGTTAGGCTGCAATTTCACAGGTTGTGCTGTCCCTGAAAATTTTGCCATCAAACGCATCTTAAAAAGCCGATTGATGATTCCTGTGTGGAGACATTACCTCTATTTCTGCCCATCAGTAATGGACAGCAGGCACTATGAGAGATGGTATATCAGCTTCTTAATTGTATTGCGATATATACAGTTTCTCGCAGCACAGATTAGGCCTCTGTCTTTGACCTTCAGAGTCCTGAGACAGCGTGTTTCCCTACTGCTTTTGGCAGGAGGTGATACAATCAGACTCGGCTTTAACACTTTACTAATGGGACTTTAAGACAGTCAGGCAATGATGAGGGCTTGACTGACAAGCCTTGGATGTAACGCTCTGGCTTGAAGTGAGGAGGAGCTTTTTTGGGGAGAAGGCCCAAGCTCCAGTGGCTCTGGGTGCTCTGCAGGGTGAGCCCACATACACAATCCTCTGTGTTTTACTGTGGAGACTGTCTTTGCATTTAACACACACTTAAAGACTGTAACAGTAAGAAAAGACTATGATCAGATCTATTCACTATGCCAGCTTGAACGGCTTTTTTTACTTTAGAAGCAAAATCACTCTGCGACATGCACGTTTCTTCAGTGACAACCCTTTCGCTTCTCCCATGCCAATGGACAGAGCCATTCCCAGCCCTGTGGTATGAACCCTTCCAGTGGGGTTATTTGCAGCTGGGCCCTTCTCTCAGCTCCCAGCACAGCCCTACAAACATTTTCTGTTTGGAGGAGCGGGACATACAGCGTAGTGATGGGAACACGGGTGGGGGGGGCAATGTCAGGTGTGAGACTTATCTCAAGCCAGTATTGCACCAGACGTGGAGGTACTCCTCATGGGGAGAAGTTCCTGGAGACACAGAGAGGTGGCCAGAGGGAAACCCTTTCTATGTGGGAAATCTCTTTAAACTAAAGCAGCTCTTTAAACTAAAAGAGAAGAGAGCATATAGGCTTTTTGGGTGCTAGCAGTACTACTTGGTGACAAATTTGGTACTTGCTCCTCTAGCATATCATTCAAAAGATTTTAGCCTAGATTCTTGCCTCACCTGCTATGTCTTTGTATTTTAGGAAGAAGAGATTCCCTCTTTGCAGAGCTGCCTCTAACCAAAGGACGAAATATCAGAGAGCGTGACTCTTGTGCCTCTCTGTCACAGGTATGAGGAAAGAGGGAACATTTATTAATGGAAATTAATTTGTAATATGTGATCTACCCATCCAGCACTCTTGCAGATTGAAGAACAGGTGTATTTATAATGCTGGAAAGGAGCCATGCTAGGGATGACAGATACATTATCATAATTAGAAACAAGAATAAATTTAGTAGAATGAAATAATAATATTTCCAGTTTAAACAGGGATATCAGCTCCATCCAGGCATCCTGGAGAAAATACTTAGTATGCAACATATAATCCTCCACTAAGGAGTTCAGGGAGGAATTCCTCATACTTGTGTCTCCAACACCGGAGCCTTTGGGAAGCACGCTCTTTTCTCCACTGGGGGAAAAAAATTCCTGTTTTCAGACAGGAATGAGAACTTGCACACTTAGTGACGCCATTTGTTTCACAGAGTGGACATAAATGAGAGCACAGGTTGCCTGTCTCCCTCATGAATTAGTCTTGAGAATTCAAGTATGTGAGTATGCAGCTCCTCCTACTTTTAAGTCAACTGTTTTCTGTTTGCAGATCATGACCCTCTTGTCCTTTCTGCATTGCTAAATGGAGCAGGGTGGGGTGAGGATCTAGCCGGGACCCAGCATACTGTGAACGGTGCACTTTTGTAGGGAGACACAACTGGGAAAAGTTCGGTCACTGATCTGATTTTCAGAAGAGAGCAGATTAAGTAGGAGGCAAGACTGTTTCCTTAAGACTGACATTTACAAGTAGATGGATGCGTTCTGAAATGAATGATAATCAGTTAATCTACTCCTGCCTATGGTTTATCTCAGGGCATTTATCAACGTTATCTGAGATGCAGTGTTACCTGAGATGGACTGGTGGACAGATTTGTACGGCGCAGCTTGATGTTGAGAGTCCATTTAGGTTTTCATCATTTATTCTCTTTATTGATTCACTGTTACACCACACTGCTGCCATTCAAAAGTCAGATGGTGCCAAAACCAAAAAAAAAGTTCCTCAATTTCCTGACCTCTACTGAAGTCCTAAATTTCTTTGCTGTGTGTTTCCAAACAGGTCCTCAGCTCTTAGGTCTTTTTTCTGACCTCAGATAAGCAACCTGATCACAAGTAAGATCCCTGTTTTGGGCATGCTTGAGTGCACATTGCACTGTAAGTCTCAAATTCAGGCCCTAGGTTCCCAATACTTCTGAAGTGAGCAGGAGAGGAATGGTTGAGTGTTTCCTGGGGTTCAGAGAGTTTCTGGTGAGGAGCTGAAAGGCATTAATTTAGCTCAGGACAAGTTGATGGGCTTCTGGGCAGTTTTGGTAATAGATGGAGATGCAGACAGTCAGATGGGTACTTGTCCTCAGTAGTAATAGCTGACAATAATGGCTGGTTTTTTTTTAACACCATTCCATTTATTTTTTTATAACACCATGAAGAACTATGACAAAATGATGTCTCTAAAAGAATGCAAGTTAATAAAAGTACAAATCCACAAGTGGAAGCATTGATCTACAAGGTGAATTACAATATCATTAAAAAATCAATATGTATTTGAAACTGCAAAATGCCAGTAGTTTAGCATCACTCCGAAGACTTAATAGCACTTTTCAAAGCATCCAGAGTATTCAAGTAGGAGACAAAACGCCACTTTGTGAGGGGTTAAATTACAGGGCATCTCACTTTCCTGATCTCTGGTAATGGAATATGGAGCTTTTCAACTCTAGGCAACTTTGGGATCTACTAATGTGATTGAGAGTTATAACTGTCCTCTGTGACATGGTGTAAGTCCTATTCTCCAGGTGAGAGATGTGTCTCTCTGTTTCTGCCTTCCTCCCCCAATATACCTCTCATTATAATCAGGTTTGGGTACTTTTGATCAGTAGATTACACAAATGCCTCGCTAGCACAGTCAGAGGCCGTGCAGAACCTGCTGCCACACCAGGAATGGGAAAGGGCACGAGGAGGTTATGCAAACTGGATGGAAATCTTTCTTACCCTGAGAGATCTGAAAGGACCACCTTGTATAAACACTTTAAATAGTCTTGCAAGTGCCTTTTAAATACTGAGGCTATGCAGTCTCATTGCATTGAGTGACTAAAACCTAAACAAGCACACTGCTTACACTCTGTGTGGAGATGAAACCACGCTACAGAGCCGTTTCTTCCTGACAGCATGGGAGAAGAATTGTCACTGTCTTGCTGCATCTGTTGACATTTTATTTGTCGTCTCTTTATTTGCAGTGGCTGCTCTGTGGATGGATACTGGATCTACCTGCAGAGCTGCCAATCAATAACTTTCATCAATATTCACTTAATTTTTAGAGTAGAGAACAATCACACTGCACCAGGAGATAAGGACAAGTCAGTGTGTTGGACAGCTTGATGTGTTTTGCTCTTATCTCTCTATCAGTGCTGTTCTGAGGCACTCCAACGAGCTCAAGCCCGTACCATCTATATTATAGAAAGACACACAAAGTCTCTGGATAGTTCACTTTTTCTGCTGGATACCAAACTGCCACCCTTGGTAGAGGAACTGGTCCTTACTTGTCCCACTAATAGGCCTTAATGGCCCTGACAAGCCTCACCTGGGGCTCCACCCACAGCCCATGCCCATGGGCCCAGGAGCTCTAGTGAAGCTCAGCCCTGGGCCTCCAGCTCTGGCCAGAGCTGTGTTGCAGAAATGCTGGTCTCAGCTCAGCCATGCTTGTGCCTGGCTGTGGACCCTGCTGCCCCAGACCTGTGGGCTGGCTTCACTGAGGATCTTCTTCATCACCATGAAGTTTTCCGATCTAGGCTGTTCAGAAGGGACAGGCAAGGAAGGAGGGG
>VYZW01011452.1:4968-20758 GCA_013401315.1 Balaeniceps rex
GCTTACCCCAAATGTTTCACTATCCAAAATCAGAGGATTCGTAACCCTAACAGCTATACAGACTTTAAATAGAACATTTAAACAAAAGTGCAGTTAGGGAAATCAAGGAAATTTGAAACTTTACCTGCAGGTCTTTCAAAAAATAAATCAGAAGGGACTCCAACATTCACTAATTTAATGACAGATTAGATTCTTTCTTGACTCCTAGTTATTATGGTACCTGGTTATTATCAGTATAGATGCTCAATGAAGACAGGATCTTTAAATTCTAAAGAGATCATATTTTCCTGTTGTTTGTGGCTACTTGAAATTAGAGTCCCCTGCATGCAACTTCACAGCTGGTGGAGGGTGTTAATACCTGCACCACTAACAGTGATAACTTATGCAGAAAAAGAGGAACTCAGAACCACCTAGTTTTTAAAGCACAGTTCTAATCAAAGATTGAATATATTTTCTCTGTGTGTTCTTTTTTCTTAATATACTTTTGCCCATTTAGATTATAATTTTGTGGAAGCTGCAATTTCATTTTTCCATGTATCTTCACTGTTTGGTATATTCTTTTTGACACCATAGTATATTTAATTACATGGAGCTTTTCTAATAATGAAATTATCTAGGCTGCAAAATCAAGTGCCCCAAAGTTAGGAAGTAACAGATTTGTAGTTTTCTCTGAAAGCTTAGATAATCTCTTTCCATATCCATCCTGATCACTGAAGAAGAGCAGGATTTGGTGGAAAAAAATTATGTACTTAGCTTGTGTTCTGTAAATACACACAAGAAAACTGAGCTGAAATTGCACAAGCTATCGTAAGTGCCATAAAGAACATCAGAATTCTTATTTTTCAACGTGAATACCTTTTTTCTGCCGTAATCTTCAGTGCAAGTTCCAATTTATAAAAGAGATTGTTAAAACAAACTTTATTCAGCGCAATGTTAATAACACTGCCCCCAAATATCAACAGAGTTTGATGCTTAAAGTGAACACTGTAGGAGTGACTCTTTACAATTTTAATTTCAAAACTACCTACATTATCTGGAATGTCATCATGTAAGCCCATTTAAGCAGAAGTCAAATTTTGTCCCAGCTCCATCATTCTCCCTTGTTTGGATAAAGAAGACTAATTTATTACTCCATAGAAAGAAAGGCAAGAATGGATGCATAACTAGAGTACAGCTCCTAAACCATTTTCCTTTAATTTTTACCTTCTTTCTGCTGCTTCTCCAGTTCTCAGAAACTGAAACTTCAGTGGAAGTAATACAATATTTTAGTGATAATATGTCCCTGGATTTAAATTGTAAAGTGTATACCTAATTGTTATATTGGCATATGTAAAAAGTATTTTGGTCAGTGGACACAAAGGAAAATATGATTTCTAATTTGCTCAGACTGTAGCTGTTTCTGAATGAAACACAAAACAAATAAAAAAAAAAAACATCTCTAGCCAAAGGACAAGCTGAATCCCAATCTGGCTCTGAACCCGTTAAGGAACTGTTGATGAAGCTCCATCTGCAAAGTCTTCTGGTCGAGCACGAACAACAAACAGTTGAAGCAAACAATATTTCAACTTGTCAGCTACATAAAGTGATGAGAAACCTTTGCTATGTCCTTGTAAATTTTTTTGATGGCAAATTCATTTTAATGAATTCAGACAGACACCCTATTAAATTATTTGCCTGCAATGTTAGCTTTAAAACTAAACCAAACAAACATCGATACATTCAGAGAGACTTCCACTGGGGCCAGCTCCCCTGTCCTGATGGCATTAAGCAGGATCAACAGGCTCTCTTAGCTACTGAACTGAACTGAAAGACTGAAAGGAAGCTTGAAGCTTCAGAGTTCATCGCACCGCTGTGTAGTTGAGCTCCCACATTTATCCATACAAGCCATACAACATCTAAACAGTGTATCTTTTCCTCCTGAAATTAAGTAGGGGCCAAGTACCTTGAAACTTTTTTTGTAGGCTACAGCATCCCTCAGCTCCCATTACGACTTTCAATTTTTTTTTTCCCCTCTTATACATATACATGACCTACATTGCCATTTTCCTCAGTTATGGTTATGCAAAAAAACCCCCAGATAATCTGTTCAACTAGGAGAATATTCCTCAGACATTTTTCCTTTCCCTTTAAAAAACAAGAAAGAATACATCGAACAGGAAAAAAAGGTTTTGCCGTAACAGCAGCGTATGTTGCTCTATCTCATCCTCTGTCCTGAGCATTTTCTGTTCACTTTTCCTTTTTAACATGCAAAGATCATGTGCCTTTCACCCATGTCCTTTTGTTAGAGACCATATGGTACACGATCCCAAAATGCAACACAGGAATATCATGTCAGGTTAACGTATTACAGTGCGTGCAAGCAAGCAAAGAGGGCCCTTTGTAAGTTGTATGGGAAGCTGGGGGAGAGCGATGAGTAAAGGGGAAGATGAAATTGTGAGCAAGGTCAAACATATCTCTGGGTGCCCTGAATTTTGTTGCTTTAATTATCTGTCTAAACATTCCAGGAGTGCAGCTCTCTATGGGCTGAATTTCTAGCACAAGGAAAATCTCTAACTCTTTCCTCAACAGTGTTTCATGAAAGAACTTGCACCACAAAACCCTCTAGCTCCTGAAGAAGATATAATCTGTAATTATATCTTCTAAATTTTATCTAAACTAGTAAACAAAACAGGGTCAGGGTAGGGGCTTCAGCAATATGCTATGGTTTTCCATGCTTTTTAATCGTTAGTATTGTCCCTGCCAGTTCTGCTCTGTGCCAGTCAGCCCTCTGCCAGAAAATCCTCAGACACAGCTTACAGGTAACATCAGACCACTTCAGTAAGTAGTCTGGATGCAGCCACTCTCCTGAGGTGGTGGAAAGGAGACAACTCCCTGGTGTCCTCACTCCCTGAGGAGATAGCCCTAACATCCATTGGTTGTAGGGCAGTTGGAGGCAAAGTTAAAGGGTATCACATTTCTTTCTGCACAAAAGACACAAAAAGGAATTTAGGCCCAAATTTCATACTTGGATCCATGATGCTTTGCCTGCCTTAAGACATAATTTAAAAGGGACTATGTGCTGAATGATTCCTCCCTGGCATGTTCTCTGAACCGCAGTTATGCACTATCAGGTCACTTGTTCTTCACTGGAAGGGAACGTGTCACATACCTGATACCCAATGCTTCTCATGAGAGATTTATGATAAATTCTCCTCCTCCCTCCTTCCCCCCAAAGGATTAATATAGGGAAAACTTTTCCATTATTTTCAGAAGCAGTGAAGCATTAGACTTGGCTGGTTCAGAAAACAAGCAGACAACAAAGGCCTGTATAGACTTTTCAGTGGGGGTGCATGAAATAAATAAAACCTCCTTTTAACCTGAGATATTTTATATTTCAGCATTATAATCTTAGAATGGAAAAACAGTCCCCATGACAAAGGCCAGATACCAGTTGTCTTGCACAGAACGAGATTTTAAATCGAATTACATTTATTCCCTCTTGATAATGGGCATAAATAATTATTACATTAATAATTCTGTGTGTTCTTACCTCTCCCACAACTTCCAACCTGCTGGCATCATCAGAAGTACTGGTCAAATTACCATGGTGAAGCAGGGAGTCATCATCTTTGGAAGGGCTGTTCACGCCTTCTAACTCATCAAAAAAAATGTTGACATCCTTAGCTACTAAAAACAAAAATAAAAATATACGTTCAAATCACCATTGAGCCAAATGAAGACACTGAGTATAACACATTATCAACTTTTTAGTTCTGGTTTAAGTATCTACTACGTTAAATTTAAAATCTGATGCACGTTGGAGGAGTGCTTTCTTCACCAGTGAGCCACATAAAGATTTAGGATACCACAATACCTCTCTGATGACAAATAAGTAATCTTCTGTCACAATAAAACATACGTTAGCTATCTCCTCGGCTTCTCTTGGGGTAAGTAGCTTAAATAATTGCCTTCTGGATTACTATGGTCTCTGAAAATTTCTTGTTATAAAGAAGCCGGTTTTTAACCTACTACGTAAAGTATGGAGTTAGAAGTTGTATAGACCTGTGGGGCAGCCAGAGGCAGAAGACCTCAAATAAGTACGGTTACTTGAAAGGCACTGAATAAACAAGCCTGGGCAGAAGTCTGTCTTTGCACAATTTGGCATGTTTCGATGCATGTAAAGCTGGCATGTTCAGATCTACCTACTGTACAGCCCTCAGCTGTGCATGAAGCAATAGCTTAAATCTACAGGATGCTGTAATAGACCCTACCCTCATAAAAAGTGAAGAGATGCAAGGGCCTAGAGCACATCCCCCAGTCCCTGGGGATCTGGCAGTGGGGCTCAGGGACGAGACAGAGCCAGTGCAGCCAAGGGCGGCCCCTTCCCTCTGGTGTCTGTGGGAAGAGGCTCCCAGATGATGCTATGGGGAGGCCTTGTCTGGCCATCCTGGGGCTGTGTCTGAGCCCAGTTCTCCTCACTAGGCCTGATCCTGATGTCAACCCATGGGCTGACATCCCAGCCTGGCCTTAGCCTGTCCCCACAGAGGGGCAGTCTGGCAGCCTGGGCCTATCCCACCACCCCAGCCAGGGCGGAGAGTTGGGGGAACAGGCCCAGGCTGCCAGGCCCTGCTCTGCCTCCCCCCATGGGGCCCCCTGGCCCCAGCAGTGCCCTGACAGGAGACACCTGCTTGAGTAAATGGGTTGAATTTCTTTCACCTTTCATGCAATGCTATATCATGTGGTAATTTTACTCTACTTAAAAAAAAAAAAAAAAACAAACTAGAAGGAATGAGTTAAAGGCTGGCACTGTACTCAAGATTCGAGCAGCATTAACTTTAGGGTGATGTTCCCTGCTCTGCTGAGCAAGGAGGCGATGAGAAGCTGTGGGCAGAGCTGCCTTGCAAGTCTACAATCCCACATAAGGGCCATTGATCTGCTGACTGAGTGGCTGTTGGATGGGAGACGCGAGGCAGGCAGGCTGCGGCCAGCAAGGTCCACCTTTGCACCCCATACGCTGCAGGTCTGGTGCGAAAGTGTGATGAAGAGATGTGTGGCAGGTGGAAGAAAAATGCCTTTTCTGAGGATCAAGCTTCAACTGTGGATAGAATTAATCTCTCCAACCTCATGTTTCGTGGGCAAAATCCAGAATTACGACAGTAGAGTCATAACTGTTAGAAGGGACCTGCAAAGGTCAGCTACTGAGCCTTTTCCCCTGACTAGAGCAGGATCAAACATTTATCATTCTTGACAGAAATTTGTCTAACCCACTATTCGTCACACTTTTTTTCAAACTTGACTGACTTTTGGAATCATTTTTCTGTTGTGCAATAACCTCTTGATCCTTTTGCTTCTCTGCAACTCCCCTAACTTAGTGACAGGCAGTTCTAATTCCTGTTGACAAGAATTTATATTAACAGGGAACAGCCAAACATCTCTAATTGCTGGCGGCAACTTAGTTCCATTTCTAACTCCTGGCTGCAGGTGTAAATATCCATTCCCCCACTGTGGAGAGACTGAATAGCTGCCAGAAATTAAAGGCCATTAACTGTTCCCAGCCATCATGAGCATTTTGTGACCTCCTTTTCACCTTTCCCTTCTTCAGGGGCTATAGCCCAGTTTAAGAAATCTTTTTAAAAATATCTCCAATGCTACTGACTCCACAGTCTCTGCAGGTGGTCTATTTTTCACTATTACAAGAAGGAGAAAGTTTTCTTCATAATATTCATCCTGAATATGCACCTATGTTGCAATTTAAATATATTATTCTTTTCCTGTCTATCAATCATGAACATGGGGAAGAGACTACTCCTTTTTTGTACATGTCTTTTACAGTATCTAAAGACTGTTATTACAGCTGTAGGTAGGTAAAAAAGAAAACCCTATCAAAATATTCAAGAACTCTTCTTCTTCATTTTCATGCATAAAATAAGGACAGGGTTAATGAAATACATTGAACTTTCAATTGCAATGCTTTTCCTTATAAAACTACTAACCATTTCAGAAACAACAGAAAAGTCTTCAGAGTTTTAAACTTTTAACAGCATTTTTTTCCATCTAGACAGCATAATGATAAGAAATTCTGTGCCAGATTTACAGTACTTAGGATAACATACTACTCCTCAAGTTTAGCAATTTTTGTGTTGCATACTGACTAACCTATCTATCATTCTTTGTATCCCAATATTAGTATAGCACAATAATTAAGCCTTACGTAAGATGTCATATCATAATTCATCAGTTTAAGAGAGCATCCTCTGTTCTGCAGGATCTCAGACAGTTTTTACAGAGACACTGGGAGTAATAACTTCACCTACTTCACTCTCTTTTACAGTGTGTGTGTCATCATAGTCTGTGAACACATCAGAGATATAAAACCTCTTTTTGCAGATACTAAGTTTCACTTGCCATTTTAAGGCGGGTTTTACTATCAGTCCATTTATTTTACTTATCTTTCTTTTGCAAAAAGTGCCAGGATATCATTAGAGACAAATATCCAGGACTGAGTTTTCCACTTTAAAACTGGCCTTGGCTTCACATCATCCTGTTCCCAGTTAGGGGTGAGCTTACTGACAGGAGTGGAGAAGAGCATCCTGGTGTTGTTTTGGTTTATGTGATGGGGAGAGCCTGCAGCTCCTCAGTGTCACTGTGTCTGCATCCAACTTGTCCTAGGACAAACTACAGAAGTTTTAGGAGACTTAGAAGGCAAAAAACAGACTCCAGTTTGTACCACATGCAGCAGCAATGTTAAAGAATTATTTGCCACCTTGATCCATTTCAATCCACAGAAATCATACTGGAGATGCCCATAAAAGACAGGGGAACTGCCGCAAGACAGCACAGTGTAACCACCTGCCCTTCACTGTCCTTACTGTTTCAAAGGACAAGACTGGAAACATTCCACCCCATCAGATAATAATCTGGGTGCAGATCATGACCAGCTTTTGCATACATGTTCATATGAGAAGAATTCATCTGAATACTCAACAGAACGAACTACTGAAACAGAAAACATTTTGAATGACTTGAAACTTCACCAAACTGAAACCCAGCAGAGTGTCTCCATGAAAGCAACACATGAACCTGTATATGATCAACACCTCAATATAGTCTGAAAACAACTGTGGAAAATACAAAAATAATTAAATAGTGAGGCTGTCTGAAGATTATGCAAGAGATATCTGTTGCAGAAGCAATGAAAGATGTAAAAATGAAAGTTTTGTCTGTATGCTATGCTCGAGGGAATTTGAACTAGCTTTTTCCTGCCATTAAGACTGCCTTGGTATAAAAGATGAGCCCTTTGAGATACTAGAATTGCTGCTTCCTGAAGTGCCAGTAATGCTTTGGGTTGCAAAATAGATGATTTTTAAGTGGGTGTTTTGAGATACACAACTTGGTGTCTAAGAGAGTGAATGTGTTTGGGGGTTTGAAGCAGCGAATTTCTGGATTATTCCGAGGACTTGTGAGGAACAAAAAAATCTTATTTCAAGGTCACATTGAAATCCAGCCCACCTCAGCAGTGACTAGAAGTTGTGGAAGCAGTGAATCTCATCTGGTTAGTGAAATTAGCTACCAGGACCTGTCCAGATTGCCTGTAGTAGAAAATTGCTTATATCAGAAGTACGCAGATAATTGGCATGCTGGTTGGTAGCTTCAGCAAATAGGATAGATAGCGATGTGCTGAACTACCTCATCAGTGCTAAGGTGCCTGTTACCTTCTTCCAGTTGCAGTAAAGGTGTGCTGCTGGTGAGAAAGTGGAGCTCTTTACGCTGTAGTTGCCTTGCTGTGCATGTTTTTGAAAATACACTCTTAGTATTTCAGTCACTGAAACTAAACATAGGGCCCTATCATTTGCTGAGAACATTTTTCTACCCCAAGTCTCATTGGATACTTAAAAAAAAAGATCATAAAATACTGTTCCATAAAACTAAATAAATAATTTAAAAAGCAAATCCTGTTCGCTTTACTTTAATAATGGTGATGGTACTTCCAAGCCAACTCTCCTGCTGCCTGTAGCTAGTGCAGCCACTTCACTCCAATGGACTTGAACACCTATGCTGCCAAATGTTGCTAAAGGCATAATCAGAGCTCCATCTTTTCTACGCCCTTTGGATCATGACATGCATATATCCACAAATGACCTTAACAGAATGATATATAATAATTTCATCATATATATGCTATTTGGGAGACAGATTAGTGCTAGTGTATAGTCATGTCTTTTTAAGCAATGAAATTTAACAGCAATATAGAGCAGCATGTACATTGCTACAGGAGATACTAAGAATTCCCCCTCTGGTTTTAGATCAGCTTATACATGCAAGCTCTTTTCTCCCCCTCATGTTCCATTTTGTGGAAAAAAATCAAAATGACTTGATAATTCAGAATCCCTCAAGGAGCTGAAAAAATGTGGATATACAAATATTTTTATCCCAAATACAGTAGAACCACATATTCTGAAAAATGAGTACTGGAAAATTCTGAGCGAGAGTCCGTGCACAATCTCAGCGGGTCCACAAGCCACTTTGGACAAAGAGGCTGATTTAGGTAGGGCTCAAAGGTAAGATAACTCCTTTAACCTTCTGAAGATGGACCCTCAAAACCTGAGGTGCCTAAAATAAGACTTTTCATTAAAAAAATGGGACGTGACTATGTTTTTGTGTGACAGGATGGAAGCATACTGTGCTGGTTTTGGCTGGGATAGAGTTAATTTTCTCTATAGTAGCTAGTAGGGGGCTATGTTTTGGATTTGCTGAAAACAGTGTTGATAGCACAGAGATGTTTTAGCTGTTGCTGAGCAGTGCTCACACAGATTCAAGGCCTTTTCTGCTTCTCACCCCACCCCACCAGTGAGTAGGCTGGGGGTGCACAAGAAGCTGGGAGAGGACACAGCTGGGACAGCCGACCCCAACTGACCAAAGGGATGTTCCATACCATATGACGTCATGCTTAGCTTATAAAGCTGGGGGAAGAAGGAAGGAGGGGACGTTCAGAGTGATGGTGTTTGTCTTCCCAAGTAACCATTATGTGTGATGGAGCCCTGCTTTCCTGGAGATGGCTGAACATCTGCCTGCCGACGGNCTCTATAGTAGCTAGTAGGGGGCTATGTTTTGGATTTGCTGAAAACAGTGTTGATAGCACAGAGATGTTTTAGCTGTTGCTGAGCAGTGCTCACACAGATTCAAGGCCTTTTCTGCTTCTCACCCCACCCCACCAGTGAGTAGGCTGGGGGTGCACAAGAAGCTGGGAGAGGACACAGCTGGGACAGCCGACCCCAACTGACCAAAGGGATGTTCCATACCATATGACGTCATGCTTAGCTTATAAAGCTGGGGGAAGAAGGAAGGAGGGGACGTTCAGAGTGATGGTGTTTGTCTTCCCAAGTAACCATTATGTGTGATGGAGCCCTGCTTTCCTGGAGATGGCTGAACATCTGCCTGCCGACGGGAAGTAGCAAATGAATACCTTGTTTTGTTTTGCTTGCATGCACGGCTTTTGCTTTACTTATTAAACTGTCTTTATCTCAACCCACGAGTTTTCTCACTTTTACCCTTCTGATTTCTCTCCCCCATCCCAACCGGGGGGGAGTGAGCGAGCGGCTGTGTGGGGCTTAGTTGCCAGCTGGGGTTAAACCATGACACATGCTCAGAGATCATGTTTCTGTTAAGTAATTGTCATTTTATTACCAAACGTCACACCAAGCCATCGAGTATACTCTAGCTTTGGATGATACAAGCTGAAGATCAATATTCCAGAAACTGCTCTTTGGAAGCTTTTAGGCCTGTCAGTAACATTGAAGAGTGAATTTCCTTAAAAATTCTTACTGGCAATGTTTATAATAAGTATAGAGCATTTCCACATGTTAACGGTGGTGGAAAAAAATGATTGGGTTTAAAAGCACCAATACTGGAGAATACCTCTTAATAAAAATCCTGAGTAGAAAACACCTGTTTTGCAGAGACTTGCAAAGCAGAAAAATTCAGGTATGAAATACCAAGAACCTTTCTGCATCTTGTTGTACTACATGTTATGTTTTTACAGCATCTATTTGGATTTATGGATACAACCATTTTTCTGCACTCAGTAAGGCTGGCAGATATAATTTACAAATCTTTGCATCGAGGAGGCCACCCTACAGATACCACGCAGCCCAGAACTTTTTATCATGTTAAATGCTAAATTCAGTAACTACACAATGGATCAGCAACCCTGTCTCAGGAAACTCACTGATTTCTGGCTTCCAGATTATGAGAATTAAAAGGAGAGAATCAAATTGGTTTTTATTAAATCTAGTGAGAGTCAATGTAAACCAGATTTTGAAAAGTACTCTAAAAAGCCAGAGATTTCTTAGAATTTTGACTTTACTGCAATGACAATGAAAATAAGTTTAATACATTGAAGCAAATTATAGAAATTAATGAAAAAAGCTTGAAATCTGAGCTTTTTTTAAAAAAAAATAAAGCTATTCACTGCTTTTCCACAAGAACTCCATCTTCTCAGTGTAATAACAAGGAAACAGCCATGAAAGCCTTTGCTAGATTCTGCCACGGTCCTTAGTGTACCCCCAGCCCTGACTGTCCCTGCCTTGACCCCCAGGGCTCCCTCCACCCTGCCCAGGACGCCATTTCAGCCCCCCCAAACTGTCAGCCCCTGCCCCAGCGATGCTGCAGCAGTGCTGGTCTCCAGCTTCCCACAGCCCTGACCTGCCCAGCCACGGCCCCACTGCACCAGGGAGGTACCCGATGATCAGTGCTGGGGCTGTCCCCCAGTGCCCCCCAGCTGCTCTGCTCCTGGCTGGGGCTGTGGCATGGGTACAGGCTGTGAGTAGGTAACAATAGGGAATTCTGGTATATATCTGACAGATAGTTCATGCAGATCCTTGACACCTCTGCTGTCTAGTTTACAAGTTTGGTTTAGGTCAGATGTATCACCCTGTTTTGCAATTTTACACCCAGTGCAATTCCCTATTTTACAGTGTGTGTCTATAGCCATTTTCAGATTAGCAATTACTGTTTCTGGACTGTCTCTGATAGACTACAGATAATTTCTGAATATCATGTGGTCACGAAGAAACTGTTTTATAAAAGACTTACCAGAATTCTTTAGATAAATATGTTTAAGACTACCGTGAACTATGGCACTTAAGTGCAGAATTTAACTCTGATGCAGTAGGAATTACTTTTAAGTCTTTTATAGTAGTATATTAACATAAAAGTAAATAATGAGGTGGTAAATCTTTATCTTCAGTTGCAGTCTAAGAGATTCAGTAGGGTAAAAGGAAAAAAGGTAGCTTTAGAGCAAAATGTTTGGTTTAAGTAACTAAACTTAAAAAAAACCCAAATCTGCTATCAAATGACCAGTCTTGGCAGTCTACCAAACAGAAAAGTATACCAGCTAGCTAAAGTTGCACAAGGCACCTTCTGAATAGGGAAATGTTCAGAAAACTCATGTTAGCAAGAAAAAAATGTGGTCTTTAAAGGCATCATTAGCCTTTTTAAATTTTTATTCAATGCTAACAACAACTGGGAATAAAAGTAATAATGACTATTCAGAGCAACCACTCTAGAAAGAATATTTAGGCATGTTTATCCTAACTATTTGATATTCACAATAGACTGCAGGTGACAAGACACTCCCCTGGACACATAACAAGCCTTTGCAAACTAGGTCGTACAGTCATAGCAATCCTTTTGGATTCCAGAAGAAAATGTAGCTGAAGGACATAGAGATTAACTTCCCAACGGCAACTGTGTCTGGTCTGGATAAAGAAAAAATACTGTCTCCAAGGCTGTAAATGCTGCATCCTTCTCAAATGGCTCAAAAGTAATCTATAAAACAAAATGTTAATTCTTAAAAGACTCTTTTAATGCTATTTAGTTTTTAAATTATATTCAAATTGCTAAAACAATTTGGGAACCTACTTCTATTCAGTTTATATCCAGTAATCACTTGTAAATATTTGTTTTACTTAGGGTAGGATTCACCTGCGTTTACACATCCACTGTGCAGATGTTTGCGTCTAAGCTGTGGTAGTGATTCAAGTGAGCTTATCTCCCTAAATTCCATTTGCAGGCAACAGAGGCAAACAGCCACTTCCAAGTTGCAGGACATCTAATCTATATTAGACACCTACTTTAAAATGAGACAAACTAGACTGTAGACATACTAGTTACAGTCTGTTGATCGCAAAGGGAGCTTAGACAATGCATTCAGATCTTGATACCCTCATTGCAAACCCCTGTGTTCAAGTCAGATGAGTGCCTTCTTTGTGGCCACAGAAAAATGACATACTTGTAAAAGAAACTTTGGGTTTTATCTACAAGTTTAACATTTGAGGTTATAAGCAAACCTGTGCCCTGTTGAATGGAAATTTGGGGTTACTCAGCACAGTGATATAATCAGAAAGCATGATATTGAAATATGACACAGTACCAAGGGAAGTTGAGATATGGCCATTTTAGAAAGAAGCTACTTTGGACAAACACTGTTAATAAATCTAATCTTGACATCTAATTGTTTTAAACAAATCACCCATTTTTAGTCTCCTCAGCCATGTGCTTGAAATGGAGAAGATAACTCTTTCTTGTATTCCAGCATGGTCTCTTCCCAACTTGAATTTGCTTATCCTTGTTTATCTATCTCGTCTATTCAGCCTGTGAAAGACTATAGCGCCTTGTCAGCCTCTCCAGTCCATATCCCAGCTTCCCCCAGGCCTATAACTGGGCTGTGTGGGTGCAGAGAAGAGGGAAGAAAGCAAAATCTCGTATTAAGATTTCCTGATGGGAAAAGTTTTTTAAGTTACAAAACACAGGGTTCATCCTAAACCTACAGCTTAAATAATGAGGTGATTCAATTTCAAATTATTACCCCGTCATCATACTAACCTGAGAGTTTTCCTTCCAATGTCAAACTAATACCACTACCAAACAACCTGATTCTACCACTGTACAGTTCCTTATTCACATGACAAAAATCAGGACGAGTGCAGGGTTTTACATTCTTATACATCTTTTATCACTCAACAATGTAAGTTGCTGTTTCTCACTTTAGAAAATTGCTACACAAAACACGCAGTTTAAAATAAAACTGGAGAAGAGGGAAACCGGGAAGCCATGCCATGCATTTTGATTCTTAGCCTGCATAAGAGTTTTCAATCGATTATGAAAAATTCCCACTGAAATTCCAGATTTTTTGGATTCCAGAGTTGTGTCAGTTGTGGCTGGGTGGGGTGTCTTCCACTGTTGTTAACAAGAGTAGTATTTCTTCTAGCACAGGTCTTGAGATCATTCTGCAGTTACATTTAAGAAGGGCGGACCAATGAATTCTTAGTCCACAGCACATTACATGTGAAAAGAGGTGGTTTCATGGAGTATCTAAGATACACAGACCTTCAGTTGTTGTGACAAGCTCATCATTTCTGCTCCCAAAAATTACCAGCTGCAAAAATGTGAATATACCCCAACCCTTTGGAACAGCTGGAACTTCAAACCTAGTCTTAGATGCCAGACTGCAGAATTTGCATGACATTATTAGTTCACACAGCCATTCAGGAGTGTAAAGAATAGATTAAAGTAACAGGAATCTTAATATTTCTGATTACTTCTGCATAAGAAATATATACTGTTAGAATCCTTAGGCACATAATAATTCAAATCTTACTATGACTTCTCTGATAGTAAAAGATTTCTTAATGGCCTTCAATAACTCATTGAACTTTCTCAGAGATTTTAGCAATACGTACTCACTTATCATTCAGTTCATCACTTTGTTTGTTCCTTCAGTTATAATTTCAATGAATCTCAATTGATTCTCCTACCATAAACCCAATTTTGCATCCAAGGAATAACTTACTTTCTTGTATTGCATTAAGAATTTCTGAAAAGTCCACATCTGTCTTCTGTATGTCTGGTTTTATCCATATCTGCGTTTCCAGCCGGTTAACCTGCAAATCCTCTCTTCCTTCTGAAGAAATTGAAGAGATTGATGCGGTTTGTGACAGTATGGTAGAAAATCCAGCCAAGGGGCTTTCAGGTGAGGGAACATACATATCGAATAAGGACACATAATTTTTCCCCCCTAGCAGAACTAATTTTTCTTCAAACCAAGCAGCTTTAGATAGAACATGGACTGATTTAAAGCTAAAGAGAATGAAACAACAACATTCTCCATTATCAGCAATGATGCAGAGTCACCACTGGCTAGTCCCTCATTCAGGTGAACACGTGCCGCTATGCCATGAGCATCCCCTCACCATACCATCTATAAAACTAACTCCAAAAAATAGAAACAGACAAGATGCATTGTTACAAATGACACAGCACTACAGGAACAACCAGGCTAAAATAAAACACACTAACACACAAAGGATGAGTTAAATCTCAAGACAGAAAACAATCATTAGGACTAAAAGAGCACAGACAGCAAGTTTCAGCCACAGGACACCATACGTTCTCACATGCCAAGCTGATGGCATGCCATGGTCTAGGAAGCACTCCAGTACTGCAGTCCATTTCCAAGGGGGTCACACCGGTATGTAATCGTTGCTGTTTAAAAGCACTGCAGAATAAAAACATAAGCTAGCGGGTCACAGTTTCAAACCTATTTGCACATGTAAATAGGCACAAGATTTGCCCATTTCAGTGTTCTTTCAACATGAGCAAAGAAAGGAGGAAGTTTTGAAAACACACCCTTTCCATGTAAAGAAAGGTAGCTGCATGTCAAGAGGAGACAGGAAAAGATACTGGGCAAACAGGCTTAAGCTGCTGGCTTCAGGGTACTCTGATACAGCCAGAGACAAGGAGGGAGCTACGAGGCATATGGCTGGTTTTTAGAGTGGCATCAAAACCTGACCTTTCACAAAGGCATCTGTTAGAAGTGGTGCTTTTGAGTAACTAATACACAGAGTTAGCAGAGAGCTGCAGTGGTCAGGGAGATATCTGGGAAAGGACTTCACAACAAAAAGGCCTGGTGGAAGAAGAAACCTTCAGGTCATTTAGTCCATTACTGTGCCTTCACTAGGGGCCATTACTCATGCTTTTAATGGAAGCATTTTCCTTCTACGGTCTGCCTACAACAAGCTGGTCTTGTTTTGAATTCCCTCCTAGCCCATTGTATCTTTCCCCTCCCCTCGCCAAATGACTCTCACCACCACCTTGATGAGAGCTATGAATTATATTCCTGGGCATAAATTTACTCCACCCTATTTTGAAGACCCTTCACTTTTTGGAAATACAGATCTCAAAAAGGGTACACATACACCAGCTTCAGCCTTTTTTATTTCCCGATGTTAAAATATTATAATTCAAACTATCTCATGCCTGCCCCAGCGTATTCTTTTGTTCCACAGCAAAGACCCACTGTTAACATCAGAGACAGCTCCCCTTGTAGATTCCTGTAAAGTGATCTGTCATAGCAGCAGCAGGAGTCAGCATTTAATGAAGTAGAACAAAGACAATTTCTTAAGTGAGACAGCTGATTATTCATATAATAGCAGCCTAGGGAAATCTGCAGATGGCCTCAGAGGTGGGACGCTAGGATTTGCCCCAGAAGAGAATTCTGGAGACAAAGGAAAAATACTGCAGCTGCTGGAAAAGACATATAAACAATACAATGGAGGTAGAGAAGTAAGTAATGGACAGCAATTCAGTTAAGCAGCTTTGCAAGTGATATCATTCAGTTTCTTGTTAAATACTCAGCTACCACTTTTAACATATACAATTACATATTTGCATCCTCAAATCCACCAGCCTTTCTTCTCCATTTCAACCGTAGTTAGAGCAAAATAACGACAATACTGACAAATATAAAATACCC
>VYZW01011453.1:0-13648 GCA_013401315.1 Balaeniceps rex
GGTGCTTAGTTGCCGACTGGGGCTAAACCACGACAGCTAAGCATCTTTTTCAGTGGGGAAAAATGAACAAGGAATTGCATAGAAGGGTGCACTACCCATCAAAAAAAGTGTTGCAATTCAAAGGTCAGCATTCAACAAGCAGCCAAGGCAAAGCAGGAGAGAGACAAGCTGCATGTCCTTTACCAGCCTGAATATACGTTTCTAGATCCACAGAAAGCATAACGAGCAACATTAGGAAAAAAGAGGCAAATAAGGAAATAAGACCAAATAGCACATGGACATAAAAGAAACCAACTTACCTACAAAGAGTTTCATCACTCTGCCTCTTCTTGTTTTTCAAGTCCATCCTCGTGACAGAAGAGCTGAAATCAAGGTCTTCCAAGTCATCCCAGTCTTCAGAACTCTTCACTGTTCTAGCAAGATATCCCCATCTTCGCCTAGTTTTTGGTTTAAGTTCACCATTTATATTCTCAGTCCCAGCAGATGTTTTCTGTTACGAAGATTGAAAAGAAACAAACCCACGCACTTACACCATAAACCAGGTGACAGGAACAAAGAGGACTTCGTTTTCCTGCCTCAAAGAGTAATAGTGGTAGTAGAGCTGTAACAACAGAATCCTAATCTTTCACTAAACATGCTAAGAACGCAATCTGTAGCCTGTAGACATTATTACATATCTTCTGCATTTCATCCTGTAATAAAGTATCTTGCACTGACAGAATAAAAAATTTCTTAGGTCTCAATTCCAATTCTGTTTCTATTTCACTATACACCTCCCAAATAATTAGCTCACGCTCAATTTTTATTTCTTGACCCATCTTGGGAGTACAAAACTGCATGTTTCTACAAGCCACTGCCTAGACATTTATAAAATGCATTTTTCTTGCGGGGCAGCATAGGTACAAATTTGTGTTTCTTCAGCCATTTAAGCTCATCAGTACATTTCAGCCTTGTGTGACTCTGTACATGGCCAGTACAGACCCTACTTAAGACCAATCTCTTAGCAGCAGCATTCATGCTGTCTGCTCTCGTCACCTATTTTATGAATCCAGTCTCCTTGTATAATCAACAGAAATGGCAGGTTCTTATGCTGAAAGAATCTGTTGTTTTCCATGGCCAGTATGGAAGCCCAAAGGGACTATTATTCTCAATCACATAAACTGGATGCCTTAAATGGATGAAGGAAATAGTCGCCCTCCCCCTCATTTCAATACTATTTAGGTTAATACTTTTCTCTCTGACATCAATTCCATTAATATTCTGACCACTGTACATCCTTTTACTCATACAAAATCACAGTGTCATCCTTTAAGCGGTGCTTTACAACAAAGGGAAGCATAAAATGGCTTTGAAATGAGAAATCAACTTGCTTGTTTTATAGCAATTAGATTTAGATTTCAACAGAGTAACTTTGGTTTCTAGCAGAAAGTTACAACTATTCTTTATTCCCATTTCCTGTCCTTTTACTAAAGTATAAGAACCTTGAAAGAGAACAAGAAAAAGAAACACAATTAAGGAAAAAATCAGTCAGTGTATCAGGAAGTGTATCTTATGCTAGATGGACCTTTACCTGCTGAGGAACCTTATTGTGAATTGCAGGCAGAACCACCTGGTTGGACTTGTCCTCCTGTAAGTAGTTACTGTGCTCAGCCCCGGAGCTGTCTGTCTTATATGGGTACACCAAGTGCTGAGAAGACTGGCTTTGTTGAAAAGGTCTCGAGGAAATGCGGGCGTGAGGTTTTGGAGGGGGTTGTGCTGGAGGGACAGGCTTAATATGCAGAGACGATTTATTATGCAGTTCCTTTTGTTTCCCCAGTTCCTGAACACCCAGGGCATGCCCAACCTGGAAGTATGGATATCGAAGAGCCTAAAACACAATGAAGATGTTAGGACCCAACTTAAGAAACCAAAGTTTTTAACTTACCCTAGCCCTACGTGATGGTACAAATTTGATTTCCTTTTTTCTGGGGTGGGAAACAGCAGAAGACCCATCTCTCAACACTAGATTCTAGTGAGCACAATCCACTTCAGAATAATGCTGCAATACTAGAAAAGTTTCAACAGATATCAAGTTATCAAATCCTCTACGGACTTGCACAAAAGGAAAAGGTTCTGCAGAAGT
Source organism: Balaeniceps rex (assembly GCA_013401315.1). Classification (NCBI taxonomy): domain Eukaryota; kingdom Metazoa; phylum Chordata; class Aves; order Pelecaniformes; family Balaenicipitidae; genus Balaeniceps; species Balaeniceps rex. The sequence goes on from VYZW01011453.1 coordinate 2,123, forward strand.
AAGATACTTAACCAGGTATACGGCACCTAGAGGCATGTTTCATTATGTGCTGCCTCTTCGTGTGTGTGTGTGCACACGCATGTGCAAGCACGTGCACACCTGTCATTGCAGATTCAGCCATAAAGACTTGAATGACCCCAGAAACATCCCACCTCTTCCATTCTCCAGTTCCAGGCCTCAATCAAGTGAAAGAACTATAACCCTTATGAAAATTAGCCTCTTTCTTTTTTAGAAGACATGTTGGTAAAAATATCTTTATCCTGCCTTACAAGTAATTAAGGAGTTGTCAGTAAAGGCAATTCATCTCTGCCCATCTTGCTGTTTCAGGTATACTCATCTTCCCTTCCCAAAGACCTCTCACTGCAAAAAGCTTCTAAAAGCTCAGATTCCTCGCTGTATTTGTACCTTACTGTAAAACATTTGTTAATGGCTCCTAATACCAAGTTATAGTCAGTATTTTTTGCTTTTCATTACCTTTGACAGTTCTTCATCTATTTTACTTTTTGACTGTTTTAATTAGCTTTAAAGCTTTTTATTACAATTTGTACCAAAGGTCTGATATAATCACAGGGGTTCAGCTATGGTCCTATTGAAGTCAAGTCAGATTTGAACCCAGAATCACATCTGTTTTTCAAAAGGTGCCCTGCTCATTTCATTAGTTGGGTACTATCACTACAGTACTGGTATCTGAAATCAGTGGCTACCATCAACATCACCTGGACCATTATATGTGCAATACTGATAACTTGGGCTACACTTATGTACAGGATGTTGGGACATATCTACAGTGCAATTGAGCTGAGACTGCCCTGCAAACCGCCTTGCAGAAGCTAGCTTTATCCAGGCAACACTGGGCTGACTGAGCAGACAGTGGGGTGGACTGAAAGCTGGCTGAATGGCCAGGCCCAGAGGGTGGTGATCAGTTGAACAATGTCTGCTTGGAGGCCAGTAGGTATCAGTGTACCCCAGAGGTCAATATTGGGGCAAATACTGTTCAACATCTCCATTAATGATGTCGACGGTGGTGCAGAGTGCACCCTCAGCAAGTTTGCTGATGACACAAAACTGGAAGGAGTGGCTGAAACACCAAAGGGTCATGCTGCCACCCAGAGGGACCTCAACAGGCTGGAGAAATGAGCTGACAGGAACCTCATCAAGTTCAACAAGGGGAAATACCAAGTCCTACACCTGGGGAGGAACAACCCCATGCACCAGCACGTGCTGGGGTCAACCACCTGGAAAACAGCTTTGCAGAAAAGGACTTGGTAGACACCAAGTTGAACATGAGCTACCAATATGCCCTTGCTGCAAATAAGGCTAACAGTATCCTGGGCTGCATGAGCAGGAGTGTTGCCAGCAGGCCGAGGACGGTGATCCTTCCCCTCTGCTCAGCACTGGTGAGGCCACACGTGGAGTGCTGTATCCAGTTTTGGGCTCCCCAGCAGAAGAGAGAGATAGACATAATGGAGAGAGTTCAGCAAAGGGCCACGAAGATGATTAAGGGACCAGAGCATCTCACATAGGAGGGAAGTCTAAGAGAACTGGGACTGTTCAGCCTGGAGAAGAGAAGGTTCAAGGGGATCATACCAAAGTATGCAAATACCCAAAGGGAAGGTGCAAAGAAGATGGAGCAAGGCTCTTTTCAGTGGTGCCCAGTGACAGAACCAGAGGCAATGGGCACAAACTGAAACACAGGAGGTTCCCTCTGAACATCAGGAAACACTTTTTTACCGTGAGGGTGACCGAGCACTGGCACGGGTTGCCTAGGGCAGGGGGACTGGACCAGGTGACCTCCAGAAGCCCCTTCCAACCTCAACCATTCTGTGATTCTGTGGCACGTATCAATAGCAACGAAAGAACGCATCACGGCCTTCAGCCATACATCCTACCTTCACTCTGCTGCTATTCACAGTGACTGGATTATACTTAATTCAGATGTACTTATACACACTGCAGTCACACATCTGATCATTGAGCACACACCCCATGCAGCTGACGTTGCATGCAAAAGATTGATTACTCTCTTTTAATTACTCCCTTTTGTCTTGCAAATTGTTCTTGGCTTCTGCTCTTCTCCTTTCTAAGAACTGCACCCCCGAGCAACTGTTAAATGACTGTCTATAAAAGGTGTCCTGCAGTGAAAGCAAGCGTCATCTGCAGATGTGAGAAAAAGAAAATAAAACCAAACCTGACTAGCTGTTGGCCGCTTTTTGGGGTCCCACTGCAGCATGTCTCTCATGAGCTGCACTGCTTCACTGCTAGCATTAGGTATGAGGGTTTTTAGGTTGTTAGGTACACACTGAGGCCAGCGAAAATTCATGGAGGCTGAAAGTTGGTAGCCTTCAGGCCAGTCGTTCTGGAAGAATGAGATTTCCAATCACATAGAGAGTTCAGCTGTAAAATAATAGTGCCTAAGTACACTAGCATATATTCTCCTATCAGTGTCAGACTGTGTCCAGCTTACTCTAGACTATATTAAAGATTTCACTAGAAATATTCACCTCAAACCTCTGGTGAGAGGCAAGTCTCGCTTTATATCCGACCAAGACAAAGGCACAAATGGAATCAGGAGATAGGAGTCTTGCCATGATTCCAATTTCTAGCCTCTTAAACCATAGGTTTATATGCAATACGTAAGAGAAAATGAAATTTCCGTCTAATGAAGTCACAGTCTAATGACTTTGTTTGCTGTTCAGGAGTGTATTTATCCTCCTCTAAATGTCAGGTTTTATAGCATAATTACATAATGTTTATTTCACAGAAAATAAGTTTTAATTTAGTTTACTATATTTGAGATCAATACCATACAATAGCAGTAAGCCTGAAAATTGATTATTTTTATGCTTACTGCTATTGCGCCATTCTGTATCATAGAACACCTCTAGTATTATTGCAGCGTAGAATGTCACTTTAGCTACCTTCTTTGGCGTCCCCAAGACTTGGCAAATTTTGAATATAGTGTCAATTTCACTGGCGCCTGGAAAGAGAGGCCTCAGTGTGTAAACTTCTGCCATTATACAACCAACAGCCCAAATATCTATTGGAGAACTATAGCTGGTGGATCTCAGAAGGACTTCAGGAGCCCTATACCTGTAAGAGAGAAAAAAAAAAACAAAAAACAAAAAACAAATAAATCCCAACAATCAACACAATTCAGACATACATACATGAAACCATTCAGCTCTTCATTCTTTGCTGTTAAGAGCAAACATCCCTTAAAAAGCTCCTATCGTCTCCTATCCTATACATAAGACTTCATTTTTTGTCTAGAAAGAAGAATTAAAACTTACATAAGCTCCTGTAAACTCTCTTATGCCTTCCTGACATGCAGCAATCCCAGCATGTCCCACCTGCCCTATCAGGCTCCCTCTTTGTTCCTGTGCTGCTGCCATCTGTAAATGGCCTTGCACTAACTGAAGCTTTTTGAATTAATCCGAGCTTAAACAAGAGTTTCAGAAAGAGGAGGCATCAAAAGTGGTATTACATTCAGCACAAATTTAATACTTCACTTCTTTAAAGGCTTGATTATAAGTTTCACACAATGTAGGCGAATACTAGCACTTACCATCTTGTGGATACATAATCAGTGTAAGGAGGTCTAGATCGGATTTCTCGGGCTAAGCCGAAGTCTGCTATTTTCACAAGTTCTGGTCCCATGCAAAGGAGGTTTTCAGGTTTCAAGTCTCTGTGAAAGAACCCTAAAATTCAAATGAAATATTGATGTGCATTGCAATGCCACCCCCAGCTGTAGCCTTTGATTTCCACCTGGATTGTTTTGCTTTAGTTCTTATTGCTGAAACTTGAACAGCACAACACAGAGATCAAAGTTGTATATCATCAACAAAACTAGTCAGTAAATGGTTGTTCAGTCAGAACAGTATACACAAGTTGACTATCTTACAACAATTCAGAGCATTCAGTCAGACAGCTCCCTTTCAAGTGACGCTTCTTTAACATACAAAAATTTACACCATTTTAATGCTAGTTTCATTCTAGTTGTGTTGGAAACTGTGCAATGAAGACATCAAAAAAATTACTTCAGAAGTTCTTTTAAACAGAATACAAATTAAAACATGAGGTAATTTTTTTGCACTTTGAAACTTGCTTTTACATCTGAGAATGTAATAATCTGCAAGCACTCAGTTATTCATCGCCCTATGAGACAGAGGATCTCAGCGTATTTTTTTAGTGCTCTGCGTTCAGCAAAACTTGATCACAAGCGAGCATTTGGCAAGAGCTCTTTCAATACAAACAAGAGAAGAGGGCTAGAATATTACTGACTACTGTCTCCAAAATTTGCTTCCACCCTTGGTCTGGAAAACTTGTATGCTTCTTTCTTGAAAGCATCTGAGACCACTGTTTCCTGTATGCAGCTCCCTCTGTAGTACCTTACTAAAGCTTTATGACCTCCTTTTCAGAGACCTTCCAACATGCTTAGTTTTTTCCATGGCCTTGAATATGCTCCCACAGAGAACAAAATAAACTTTCACATAGGATGTGTCTACATTGTCCAGTATATTAACTTTTGTTTGCTAGATTAATGCATGACAGCATTGAAGACATAGTGCTGTAGATTTCTACCAACCAGCAGATTATGTCCTCCCTAGGGATATTAAGTAGATGTTCTGGTGCCAGCTTGAACTACTGCCTCTTTATGGAAGGTACCAGACTGAGCAATCAAAGTTGTTTTTGGCATTTAGTACAACCGCTTCTGTATTTTGCTGCACAGACATGCAATACACCAACAGAATGCTTTTGAGGCAATTTATTTCATGGCAAACTTGTAAAAAGAGCAATCAATTGTGTACTCAAATACGAAAAGATGCTTAGCGTTTGCATGGACAAAGAACATAAAAAATTTACTTGACAAGCATTTCTATGCCATACAGGAGCAGAATAGAGAAACACGAGAGAGGGGGAAAAAGTTCATGTGATTTTTCCAAAACTGTTGCAGAGAGCATCTTGGGACACCCAGTCTTACACTGTGAGCCACAAGACCATTCTGTCAGGCTTGCCATGAATTTCTAGCTCTTTGTAACGACAGATTTGCAACATCTTGGCAGAAATATCAGTCTAGTGTGCAGCAGGTCAGTGAACAAGACAGTTAGTTTTGACACAAAATTGCTCATTCTTTATAGCTATAGTAAGTTAAACAGCAGTTAAAGGTATTCTGAAAGGTTGTGAACCATTTGACAATTTATTAAAAAATGGTGGCTTAGATTTTTGCAAATAAATCTTATTATTTTCCTGCTTTTAAATATTTTGTATCTCACTGGAACAGACTGGAATTTCTAGTTTGGTTTCAGAAGAGAATCCAAGCCCCATTAGAATAGAGAATAAAGCCATTAGCTTGAAAATGTTTTGCAAAAAAAAGTTAAATGTGTTCTTCAAGTGAACTGAAATGCTGGTCCTACAAGCCTTTCACTTCCAGGACTTTGGCTACTGATGTTAGTTCTCCTCTGATAACCCTGACAGCTGACCAGCAAGACACACTACAGTGTATTTAGCAGGCAGAATTGCAGAAGGCAGCAAAACACGGCGAGGAAGTTATCACTAAAATAAGTAGGGGTTTTGTATTAGTTAAGTGGGTCTTGTTACTACCGGCTGGTACACCAGCTTTAGCTTTTATCATTATTGTAAAAATTAGTTGGAAGGCCATGCAATGAAAGCTGTTTGTCACTCAGACTTTATTACTTTAAGTGTATCTTACAGAGAACATATATTCTATTCAAGTATCTGTGTACCTTGAGAAAAAAGTAATTTTTCCTTCATTCTCAACCTCAGGGGACCTCTAAATCTATCAAGAAATGTGCCCATTAACATGAGATGAGTTTTAGAAAGTGGCCAGATGCCAGTTTGAGAAAGTAGAAATCTACAGAAAAGGAACTGAGCAAACCTCCAGACTAAAATATCAGGCAACTATAAAATATGGGTATTTTCAGTCATCCGAATCTCTCATACAGTGCCATTCTTTTGATCACCCCCTTTACTAAAGTTAGTAACGTAATTTTTAGTATACTCATTAAAAAACTTACACAGACACTATCTTTACAGCTAAAACATAACCTACCATGCTTATGGATAAATGCAAGCCCTTGCAGGATCTGATACATAATATTCCTAACTGTAGATTCGGGAAACAGTTTGTTTCTGTGGGATAAAACAAAAGGGAATAAATAAGTATTAGTGATTAAGTTCACACATTAGCTTATCCTACCTAATGAACCAAAGACAAAGGTAACAATGATAATAAAACTGCTAGACATATTTTAGGCACTTTCATGTACTTTACTTCTCCAATAAAATTTACACAGTATTTGCAGAACTGCCATATTACACTATATTAAGACTATGTGACATCATGTTAAGACTATGTGGGACAGTGAATTAAAAAAAGGAAAAAAAAAATTAAAAAAAGAAAATTGGCCAAACTGAACAAACCTTAACATGTATAGGTCATGAAGCACGCTCCTCAAGAAAGCAAGGGTTCATGTTAATTTAGTGCTTTTCATGCACAGTTTCTTCTGGCCTCTCTTCTAGAGCATACACAAGCCATACTTTTCACTTTCCCTTGTTATTATCTAACAGCTGATGTGCTACTTCTTTCTCTTCTGCTATCTGAAAAAACAGTCTCATCTGCTACCACTGAAAACAAGAGGCTCTTCTCATAATATTCAGGCGAGAAGATCAGCCACAGCATACGGTTTAATAATAGACCCTCTTACCAACAGAGGATTCTGTTCAGAGAGCTCTGTACCAGCTGCCTCTGTGCATGCCAAAACACAGTAGAGATGGGTTGGGGTGGAAATCAGTGACAATTTTATTCAGAAAGAGCCTAACAGTGAATGAAGAAAATGTCCTGGGCCTTATTCAATTTCCTGAGCTTGATTCATCTCAAAAAAACTGACCATCACATATTTCAAAAGTGAGATCAGCTACTAGAGTCAGCTTTTCATATTTGCTTGCTTATTTTTTTAATTACAGCAGAAAGAAAGCCATATTTCCTCTACAGTCCCTTCCAGCAAGACTGGCAATTTTACTTAAGACTTAAGCAAATAAATCACATTCTTAAAGGTTTGATGTATACAATGTCTAACCAGTTCAAGGCCCAGCTAAACCGTAGAGAATATGATGTGTAGCACACTTTCACAGACATATGCCCTTTTTGTTCTCGTAAGGAGGCAGGATATATCAAGCATTTCTAGGAAATTCCTAAAGATAATTGGTTTGTATGTTATGCACTTGAACCATTTTCTCAAGGTTCATCATTTCATATAATTAAAAATCAGCATCCATATGTATGTGCACAATTTAGTTAAAGTTGTTCTATACCTGTGCATGCATAATAAGTATTTTTATGCTTACAAAGGTATTTTATGTCATATTCACAGAAATATGTAGTAACAATAACCTTACTTTGTTAAATCAAGTAAGATTACTGTCATTTCCCAGGCTGATTCTACAGTCCCTATAAAGAAAATGGCCTCCTCAGAGAACAATTCAAAGCAGGGAGTTATTTTGCCCCAAATTATCCTCTGAAGGATGCTGTCATGGCCCAAAGGCTAAAATTAAGACTTTATTAATGCTCCAGCAAACATCAAGAAGCTAGATTTTATTGAGAATGCTGACAAATAAAATAGGCAGTCCTTGGACATGTCAGTTCAAATTGCAAGGAAAAAAAATTCCTAGAAGCAATACAGAATTTGAGCCCTCATGATTACCGTTTCAACCACTTTTTAGTTATTCATTTATTTGAGGAAGCCATAGCAGAAGAGGTGGTGATACCACCCTCTAATAGAACAGGCACTGCTGGTTGGACTACTTACCTGGAAATCAAAAGTTCTAGGTTCAATGCCTCCTCAGCACGAGGGCTGTTAAAAGTCCACAGTTCCTAACTCTCAAAAGAGTGCCCTACTTATCTGCCAGGCTAATCTGGGAAGAGACAATGGAAACTTTCACTAAAATGTTTGGGATATGCTCAAAAGTGACAGCCACAGCTCCTACTGCAGCACACAGCTTTAAGCCATAGTGATCTAAGTCTAAACAAATGATCCAAAGTCCTTTGAAAAGTAACAGGTGTGTTAAAAGCACATTACACAAGTAATTAATTTATATCAGGAATGGGTGATGCTGCTACATACCTTTCTTTCATTAACTGATAAAGATTTTCCTTCATGTATTCAAACACAAAATACAGATGATCATTTTCCCTGATAACTTCTTTCAGCTTTACTACATTGGCATGGTTTAATTTCTTCAAAGACTAGAAACAGAAAATACAAACAGGATTTTACAAGGGTCTTACTCTAATGAAAAAGAAAAAACTATTTCACCTTCAAAAATTCTTCAATATTTTAAATAATCAGACAGCTCTGAGAACAAAGACAAGTATTAACAGATACATATACAGTATAAGTATCAATTTAATGCACTGGTCATTCAAAAGCCAGCTATCTGGCACCACAGCAGGCACCAAAACAATTGCATTTTTTCTATAAGTAACTTCCTACTAGCAGAATTCATACTCTTCTTGTACTTGCACTGGCAACAGTCAGGTTAGACTCAGGACTAAATATAACCCTGGAAATTCTTCCTTGGTATTGTGGATTAACCCTGGTGGGCAGCTGAGCTCACTCATCCTTTCTGGTGGGATGGGGGAGAGAATCAGAAGGTCAGAAAGTAAGAAAACTTGTGGGTTGAGATAAAGACCGTTTAATAGGTAAAGCAAAAGCTGCGCACGCAAGCAAAGCAAAATAAGGAATTCATTCACTGCTTCCCATCAGCAGGCAGGTGTTCAGCCATCTCCAGGAAAGCAGGGCTCCATCACGTGTAACGGTTACTGGGGAAGACAAACGCCATCACTCCGAATGTCCCCCCTTCCTCCTCCTTCCCCCAGCTTTTACTGCCGAGCACAATGTTGTACGGGATATCCCTTTGGTCAGCTGTCCTGGCTGTGTCCCCTCCCAGCCTCTTGCCCAGCCCCATCCTACTTGCTGGCAGGGAAGCATANGCTGCGCACGCAAGCAAAGCAAAATAAGGAATTCATTCACTGCTTCCCATCAGCAGGCAGGTGTTCAGCCATCTCCAGGAAAGCAGGGCTCCATCACGTGTAACGGTTACTGGGGAAGACAAACGCCATCACTCCGAATGTCCCCCCTTCCTCCTCCTTCCCCCAGCTTTTACTGCCGAGCACAATGTTGTACGGGATATCCCTTTGGTCAGCTGTCCTGGCTGTGTCCCCTCCCAGCCTCTTGCCCAGCCCCATCCTACTTGCTGGCAGGGAAGCATAAGAAACAGAGAAGGCTTGAGGTTGTGCAAGCACTGCTCAGCAGTAACTAAAACATCCCTGTGTTATCAACACTGTTTTCAGCACAAATCCAAAACACAGACCCATACAAGCTGCTACAAAGAAAATTAACTGTAGCCCAGCCAAAACCAGCATACTTGGGTCTTCATTCTCCCTCCTTTTTAGATTTTCAGTGTGTTCTACATTCATACTTGCTGTGGCAACACAGTACCAATATGTGGTACTACAAGAAAAGTGACCTAGGTTTTCTGCATGTGTGCAATGATAGCAAGGACTAGAAATTAAGGGAGGTCCTTAGAACATACCCCTAAAGCTGTGCTGGTGTCAGAATTTCATGCCAAATGTCTGTCCCCAAACCAGCTATCCAGAAACAACTGCACATACAAAGGTTACTGCTGAGCAAAGGGCATGTGTTCTCAAGCTCTGAAAAACAAACACCAATCAACTCCAGGTTTTGTGATAGGAAAGCTCGCTCACTCACTCACCACTCACTGCAAGGAGGAAGCAGCTCTCTATAACCAAATCATTTTTTGTAAGACTACAGAATTTTCATAAGAATTTTTATATGACTATGGACACCCTGTTCAAATGCAGAGCCAGGAAACAGAACTGTAATGCCATATGCCACGGCTCATGTTGGGGGAAGTTTTTGATAAAAGAGGAGGAAAGAAGTTGGTGTTACCCCAAAACGTGACAGGGATCGCCTAATCTGAAGTCAACTATTGAATGAAACAAGTACCTTAACCTCTCGAAGGTTCATGCATTCCTCCCAGGAATAAAACTTTCTCTTCATTCTACAATAGTAGAGGGGAAAAAACGATTAATACATGGTCAACATCAGCTGGTCTTAGACCCATAAGTCTCATTACATTTTAACAATTCAGTTCTTCCATCAAAATATAACGTGTTATCTCCTTTGTCAGAAAACTTTACATGTCTAGACAAGGTACACTTTAATAGAATTTAAAAGCATTACTATTATACAGGAGTGCTTTTTTTGGTATATATATCTTGCTGCAAAAATTTCAGAGCCTTCAACAAGTCAGGGCATGCTATTTTTCTTTCCAGTATACAATGTGGTGGAGTCGAGTCTAATTGTAAAAAGAACAAGGGTTATGACAGTTATGAACAACTCGGACCAAGTTTGGAAAAAAATCTGATGAAGACCAAATTAAATCACTTTGCTGGGTCTCCAATTTTATCATATTCTTGCTTCTCTTCTCCATATTTTGATTTATCTGTAATTTCAATACCTTTCCCCTCTAAGTAGTATTTCTTCATTTTTCAGTGTCCACTGCTCCCCATGTTTCTCTCTCCCTTGTGAGTTGCATCTATCATGCCAACTGTCTTCCGAATTCTGCCTTTCATTTCAAGCTTATAAGCAACTCTGCTGTAACAGAAACAAACTGTGTGGCAGATCTGTTTTCTCCTAAGCCAGAATATAACTTTGAATATAGTATTTATGTGTAATGTATGGTCCTATTTGTTCATATGCATTTTGGTTATGACTCAGTTCTTTCACACATAATTCTATGCTTTAGGATCAACAGGACGAAGGCTCACATGTACACACACACACACAGAAGAGCACAGATTAAACTTACAAAAATACCCAACTGCTTAGAGTCTGGATTCAGAGGGAGTTAGGCACCCTTGGAAGATCTAAGTCTTTGTCAGACTTTAATAATAATTCAGTATTACTTATTATTGTAGTAAGTTTCCAGTTTGGAATCAGCTCTTATAATTCAAATAGTTTAAGAACTGCAAGTCCTTCGTTTCGTGAAGGTGTCTGGATTTTTTTTGTTTGTTTGTTTAAGCAGTGTTTTTGCGGTCACTGTCTTGTGCGTTCAGCCACCAGGCCATTTCTGTTCTTAATAATGGATTGATCTTAACGTATAAGCTAAGAGAGTACCATCTTCTGGTTTGCTCTGAGATTTTTGAGTTCCTACCGCGTTGCAAAATGAAAATCAAAGGTGCCTCTGGCAACGTTTGATACAGGAAAAATACCCTCAGCACAGCGGATTTAGAAAGCTGCTAAAGCCAGCTATTGACTGTTCATAAAAAACAGCATTGTACTGAAAGCTCTTTTGACAACTATGCCCCAGGGTCATGGTCGGTATTTCAGGAAGGTGCCTGCAATGCTTTACAGCTGCCTCTTACCACAACTAGGACAAATAAGCCATTTACAAACTGAGGTCACTGCTGAAGTGGCAGAGAAA
>VYZW01011454.1:11254-34625 GCA_013401315.1 Balaeniceps rex
CTCATGTATCAACATTAGACTGAAACAAGTTTAGTATAGCATTTGTAGAAGCAACTCACTTTTCTTTATTCTGCAGTGGTAATTTGAGGTGGCTCTAATTTGAATGTGAAAAAAAAAATTATTTCAATAGCTACAAACAGAGGGTGTTCGCATCCATCTCCACTTGTGTTGTCATCTACAAGGCCTGCTAACTAGAAGTAAACAAATTATTTTTAAGAGAAGTTTATTCAGTGGATTTGTCCACTTTTCCATTCTCAAACTGTGACTGAACCACTTTAAAAAAAAGGATAATCGGACTTTTTTTATGGTTAGTTTTAACGACTGGAGGTTGTTTGTGTAACCCTTGAGAAACTCACACTTTCAGGGTGATCAATCTATTGTTTGGTGACCCTGTGGTGAAGCGTTAGCCCAAGGTCAGTGAGGAACAGGAGGGCTGCCAAAAGCTCAACTATTTTCTGTGGACTGTAGGAAGCATTCAGAGAGGCAGCCCTGCTTCTCAGGAACAGAAACGGTATGGTTTCCATCTCTGCCTCGGTGATATTTTATTATTACCAACAGCTAGGAAAAGAGGGTTGCTTCAGTCTTTGGGGGCTTCGCTTGAGTATTCAATTCAGCTCAGTTTTCATATCTCCAGAATAACAGTCCCAAATTCTAAATGACTTTTAGGAACCTGATGAGATAGTAGATTTTTTTCACATACTTTTGAAAAATCTGCTTTTTAAGCTCTGTCTGCTCACAGGTGTTTCTAGATAACCTGGTGATGCTCTAGATGACACATATGACATTCTACTTCTAACTGATATATAAACTCAAACTGTGCCATTTTAAGATACTAAAACTGACCTTCTCTAGGTTGGATACAGTTTAACCTATATAAAAGTACTTGTACTGAAACATTTATTATCAGTATAAGAACTTTTCCATGGTAAAAGTGTCATTTTAGTGACAGATAGTTTTGTCTTTTTAAGGATACCACAAAAAAAACCTGAATAGCTCAAAGTCCCTATCTAACTTCACCATTTCTCAAATATCAATAGCATGGGTATTGTAAGTAATGGTAGTCAGAAACAAGATTTACTTTCTTACTAGAAAGAAAGAAAGAAATAAAGGTCCTTAAAATTAGATTCCTATAAAATTAAATTCCCTGGGAAACTATATTCTAGAGCAGTTAAGTGTGTCTTCCAAAGAATAATTTTAAATAGACTATAATTCAAAATAAATTTAAAAATAAAGTAGCATTTTAACAAATTAAATTTTTCATTTAGAAAATAACAAAATTAATAAGTTTGATCTTCTCAAAATAGTTCTGTATTTTTCCTTTAAAAACAATTGCACTAAAAACTGTTTCCTTCTGTAAAACAAGTTGATTTTGGTGAATCAGCAATTTTCCAGTGCAGAAACATTCTGTGGGAAACTTTCCAAAAATCTCTAGCTGTGAATATTATCAATATTGAGGTACTTGAACAAAATAGCAAGCAGTAGGTGAGAGTATACATATAAGCCTAAGTAATACACAACTTACTTCTGTTGCTTTAACCACGACTTTCAGGGGAAACAAGTATTTTGCTCATTTTTTCCCAATAGAACATTTGCTGAATTCATGTACGTTATGTTCTGTTATCTACCAATATTTTTACAGACATCTTTATTTTAAGAAAAATTATTGACGCATTTCTGGAACCCGCAGGCTACTACACATTTATAAAAGTGTTAGCAAAATATTTGTTCACGTTTCCTGTGTTATGAGGTCAACTCATCTGTTCTCACAGACACACACACACACACTCATGAGCTCAGTAGCAAAACTTTGACAGCAAGTATATAATGAGCATTCTGTGGAAAACACACTGAGATCTACTTAGGCAAAGTATTATGTGAGAGCTAGTAGGCATCATAATAATGTTGGTCAAAATCAATAGCTCCCAACAAAAATTAATGCGATGAAATGTATTTACATGACAAGCTTTTTTTTAAAGTAGTATCTTAACCCAAACAAAAGAAGCAATGCATCAAATAACACTTTTTTCCCCCACAAATAGATTGGCCAGCTGTAACAAGCACCACCACGTTTCTTTTCAAAGGCCATTGCACACACTGCACAGAGCAGCTAACAACTTTTGATCACTACCAAATTGGAAGTACCTGCACTTGCTCCCTCCCTCACCTCTGGTCCCATGAGCTTCCTGGTGTCTTTGTTTTCTCCATTTTGTAAATCCTTTAAACATAAAAATAGAAATGAGGAAACAAGCCTAAAGATGTGAGGAGAACACTGGGGGAAGGGAGGGGTTTTAACACGTTTTTGAGCCAGACACATGTTACCACATGGTTTACATTACAGGTCACTGTATTAAGAGTAGACCACCACAACACACAGGTGGAAGTGTGAGTCTGGGAGCCATTGGAGTTTGAACACTGAGAATTTTCCCAGTGTATCACAATTACAGAAACATCTGTGCTAAATAACTTTGTGCCGATCTGCTGTGAAATTTGGTGTTCAACAGCCCTCAACATTTCTAACTTCTTGCTTGTTGTGGGGTGGTCTCGTGTGACATATTGTGAGCACTGGTTTCAGAGCCATGAAATGGTTTCTTTTTCACACCTTCCTTTTGTGTGTGTGCTTACCAATTCAGAATGCTTTCTGCTTTCATATATAGCATGGTGTATATTTAAAAGAAAGTGAAAATTATTTAGGAAAAAAAAATCTATGCAAGGGAAAGAACTTGTACTGGATTAAACATATTTACACCAGCTGAAATATTAATTCCAGGGTTAGAAGCAAAAACATAGTTCTCAACCAATCTAGAACTGGCTAAGGGAGTGAATGTGAGAACAAAGATAAAAACTAACAGGTTTTTAAAGATAATATTCCTTAAGTTATAAAATATCATGAAGTGACCTCTGCTTTATAGCTATGAGGAAATTAAAGGTGTTTATAAGTGATGGTTACCACTCCCACCCAGGAATATCACAGCACAAGACTGTGCCTATGGTACTTTTAGGTATACAATAAATAGCACTAACAGGGCACCCAAGACTTCAGCAATTTCCACCTGGAATGAGGCAAAAACAAGAAGAAAGTTCCTCTGAGACTCCGTATTCACAGAAGTTGCTTCTAGGGGTGTGAAGCATGTACAGGTTCCTCAAACTCCTCACCTTTCCCATCCCAGGAACACTTCTGTTAAGTGGTATAGCCAAGTCCTGCTATTATCATCATTGGAAAAGGATCATTTAATAAACTGCTGAATTCGAGCAATAGGTTACATCTGACTATTGCTGATGGTAGAGAAATTTCTCTGGGATTTGTCTCACCTGACTTGAGCAGCTTAAGAGTTAGGTGCCTGTAGCAATGCATGAAGATCTCTCCTCTCCAAATCTCATGGAATGAGAAAAGCACCTTCAGAGAACAGTTTATCCTGTATCACCACCACCATCACCTAAAAGCTAGGATGCATCACCATCCCAAAGGACTGGTATTTATTTTCCACTGACTACAGAATGAACCTCAGTAACTAGTTTAAACTAGAAGCCTAACACTTGAATGGTTAAAATCAGGTGTAAAGGATTTCACGGTCAATAATGTTGATGGGTCAGAATTCATAACAGTGACAAGTTTCTTTGAGGCACTGCTCAGCTTCTCTTCCAAACCTCTTCTTTGCTCTGCTAGTCCTTAGCTGACAGGTTATTAGTGAAGCCTACAATCTACTTTTGGGATTAACTGCTCTTCTTCTTCTCCAGACAACCAGTACAATTTTGCTCAATGGTAGAAGCAGGAAGACAGGAACAGCTCTTCTAAAATAAGTGATGCTGAGAATGTATCTGGGGCAAAATCAAACCATTTGGCTTGCTTGCTTACATTCCTTTCAAAAAGGGGATCTGATTATTTGCACTGTATTTACAATTATATATTCAGTCAAATTGAACCCAGATGTCAATAAATGCCCAGATGTAGAGTAAAGCAGAAAAAGGTAGCAGAAGTGGAAACTTCTACTAGTGGTGGTGGGTAAAATGCGTTATGACCTTACATAATGAACTATCAGCCAAAAGAAAGCTGAGATTTCATGTGGATCTTGTCTCAAAAGTAGTGTTTGGGAGTAAGATAGGTACCAAGCCAAAATTATTGTAATTTATATCTATTAGTATAAAAGAAAAACATTAAATCAAGATTTAATCTATATTTCTGTTCTTAGTTTAGAGTATGTGCAAAATCTATGTGATAATTAAACTCTGAAAGATCTAAAATGTGACCCACTGAGATGCAGCCGTCTGTTCTTTTGAGAGAAGTGTTTTAATGATGTTGGATACTCTGGGTGTCAAAGCCTTGCTTACCTTATGAGTTTTATGAAGGCAAAACTTTAGTTTAAACCATGCAAACCTCAAAAATGTTTCTCACTCACTGCACAGTAGATCACCTGTTCACTGAGTGACAGCTCATAACTACATACAAGAAATCTACTCCATGTGAACAAAGCCTAGTTTCCAAAGGTTCACATTCTGGTCAAAACGCAGCCAATATGTACCAAATAACTTCCTCTCAGAAGAGGTTATTTCCATGGCAAGTTATGTACCAAATTTCCTGCACATGAAAATGACCACAAGTCCTGTTTTTCCTATCGACATATTCCCATTTATACCAACAAAGTATTTGGCTCTTTATTCTCCTCCTGAAGCTGTTTTAATGAAAGCTGTTCATAAAAGTTAGACTTTTTTAGTTATTCTTTTTATGGGAAAAATAATGGTTTTGTGGGATTGTTCTGAGTTCTGGTTTGTTTGGGGGTTTTTTTTGTAGTATTGTTATTCTCAAGAATTGCTGGAACATTTTTTACATAGATTTCCACAAAAAAAAATCACTTTCAGACAGAAACTATGAATACAAACGTTGGTAATGGATAGTGATCAATTAAGAAACTATGAGAGAATTAAAAAGAGGATAGAATGGAAGAGTTATGCAACTATAATTGTATTTGCCATTGCTCTTCCAGCTATCAGCATCACTAAGGAAAAGTAAATTATGAATCTTTTTAACATTAATTTGTATTGTTGCTTCACATTATTCTTGTTCGTTTCAATGAAATAAAAAATAAATACATAAGAAACAGTTTGTGTTTGAAATATTGGTTATTTCAAACCAGCATATTACTAACCCAAGAATATCCAGCCAATAGGGAAATTAATTTGATATTTAAGGTCATTAGCTTCACAATATCCATTTTGGCTAACAAGCATTCTGGAAATGTTCTAAAGGGATTTTTAGGACACAATATACAAAAGGGGACATAAAAGCAGGTTGAATGAATGTGGGTAGGAAAATGCACAAGAGGACAAATGAAATCTAACTATGCTTTAGGCCTGGCTTTTCATTACCTTGTATCTTACATACTAATTTATAGGATTAACATGAAGAAAAAAAATCAGCACGAAAGACACATCCTTATATGCAAATTCTGGAGAAAGTATGAGAACAGCAAAATTATTTAAGAAATATGGAAGCAAAAAAAAATTATCAAGAAGAGAAAAAAAACAGGTTTTCTTAGCCCTCCCCTAAATGGGATTGTGTGGTTATTTTTTCTATAGTTTCAAGGACAACAAGCAGTCTGACTTGAGTACTGCAGGGTTTTCCCTCGCTTTCCTCAGTGTAAGCAAAGAGTGAGTGGAATTGCTGTGGGGTAAAAACCCAATCTCACACCAATGAGAAATAACCCAAAGCCACAGAGAGAATCACTCATGCAACCTTCATTGCAGAATGAGAGCCTAAAACAGTAGCAATCTAAGCTGTTGCTAGGGAAAAAAAAAAGGGGGGGGGAAGCAGATACTGTGATTGCATCTCCTCAGGTAAATAGCACAGGCCAGGAGCCGGTCTCCCACTGCGGGCCAAAGGCCGTGGCATGCCTCACAGCCTCACCACATCAGGATCACCCCAGCCAGATGGCTCAGGCAGTTCCCCAAACCTTGCCAGGCATTGTGCAGGAGTCTGCTTGCCGACTGGGGCCAAAACAGTGCCAGGGACCATGATAAGATTTAACAGCAATTGCGTGCAAGTGCCCTGGCCTGTGCCCTGGCCCTGTTCCATTCACCAGCACTGACACCACCACGGGGAACTGATTTGAGGAGCAGTGGTGGAGTAAGGCTTGTGCAGAGCAATCCAGTGCTGTGACTGCAAGGGGAACTTTTGCCTGTAAGCTTTTGTTATTCAGCTGACAGGCCTACTTCCAGGGCAAAGCTGTACATATTTCAATAGATCATCTCACAAAGGGTTGCCCGAGTTCTTACTGTCTAATAAAGAGTCAGCAAATTTATGTTGTAGTAAAAACAATTGGGAGTAAAATTCCTTTAAAAAAATAAAATACTCCATTCATCTGACTACAAAGTGAGTTGCAATAAATACAGTATTGAGAAACAGAGCGGCCTAGCAGGGTTTTAAGTAGTCTCTGCATTCTCGCTGCTGCTCCCACACACGCACACACACACAGGCTGCCACGCACTCTTCATCGTGCTGCTAAAAGCAAACAGTGGATATGACAGACAAACATTGCAAGCACAGATGTGTCCATTATAACCAGCATGAACTATGCTCATGAGGAGTGCTGTCACTTCTGAAAATCCAAGTGTCTCCGGCTGCGAAAAAGCAGTGGGGTGTGAGAACAAAAGAAAGAGATGTTGTGATTAAGGAAGGGCTAATGGTTCCTTAACAATATCCAAGGCCTGGCTCTCCAGCTTAGAAGCTAAGGATTTATTTCAAAATTACCTTTTGGCTTTTTTTGTTGTTGTTGTTGCTGTTCATTTCTTTTCTCTGCCTTTTGAAAAGGATTTGTAGCTTCCTCTCTTGCCCTTTTGTCTGATGGCTCCTAAAATATGAAGCAAATGAAAACACAGATCTAGTGAAAACAATCTTTTTTTCTTTTCTCATCTCTTTTTTCAACTCTCTCTCTGATGTGTGAGTCTAAGGCAAGGGTGGAGGGGAGAGGCAGCATTCCTTTCTTCAAGGATGTCCCTACCCTGGCTTTTGGGCTCCAGCTTGCCCATCTGAGGGCAACCTTCAGAGCAGGTAGAGTACTCACCTGAGCCAAAACCACCACAGAGACCTTTCCAACAATTTAAGTTACATGGTTGTGTTTTGGTCCCCTTTTTGGCACTGGTTCATTTACTATAGAGGCATGATGTTAGCTTGTGTCTACACTGCTAAAGGAAGAAGGCCAATGAGTGAACTTTGGTGCAGTAGGGCTGCTGTCAGTTCACATTCCCCAAACAGTGCCCAGGGACAGTTCACAAATTAGCTTGTGCCGAAAACCTTTTTCCAGCTGGCACTGAGAATAAAGCTGCATGACATTTGGCTCCTTCTGCTCTCCGGCATTGTTCAGCATTGTCCTCAAACCCCACCATCAGCTCCCACTCATACCTCAGGCATGCAGCACATACTTGTAGATCGATGCTGCAAAAGCACCTTGCTGATGGGCTTCAGCATGGCCCTAAAATTGTTTCAGTCTGAACAAGGAAAAAACACACACACACACAATCATAATTATGTCATAAGGCCAAGGGATTGTACATAATGTCTGGAGGAGCTGCAGGGTCAAGTGTGATATGTTGGGAGGTCAGTCAGTCTGCCGCAGAGGGAGCCAGTCCCGGAGAGCCAGTGCACAAGTGGGTGTCTGGGTGAGGCATTGCTCCCTGCTGCAGTAAGCAGTACAGATGGTTGTTGATGCTGGCTCTGCAGCTCCCAGAGCAGTTCTAGAGCACCCACTAGTGCCTCCTAGCAATTCTCAAGGTTTCCTTGATTTATATGACTCTGGGATGTGCTTTTTAGTGTGTTGGAAGGGAGGAACCTTCCTGTGCTTCCTCAGCCAATGGCCCAGAAATGCCTTCAGATATTTCCAAGTCTCCTCATTCCTGTCTTCCCAGCCAAAGGCATGTTGCATGTCACAGGCCTGATCCTTAGCCCTTCCTAATTGTGCTGGTAGTACAGAGAGATGTAGACAGGAGAGTACAGAAGCACTGAATAGCGTTTCAGACACATTTTCAGACTTCTCTAGGCCACAGTGAATATTGGTGAGGTCATCTGCAGGCTTAAGTCTCATGTGGAAATCACTACTGTGCCCCCTTGCTGCTGCAATGAATCTGCTGTAGGTCAGAGGGGACCAAGTAGTAGATGTTATTACTGCGAGGAATTCGCAGCCTTCAGTTAGGCACTTCCATTTCCTATATGATACCTGGTTTCCAGCAAGAACTAACAAGTGGAGCAGAGAAATCCTAAACAACAGCATGTTTGACCTGGAAATTGCTTAAGCTGGTTAGTTGGGAAGCATTGTACACAAGGGCATATCTTAAATCTCATGGTTTTTGTAATTCGTCAAGATATTCCTTTATATCCTCTTCTCATCCAGAACCTTCTCTGACTGTTGCCACCTATACATTTGTTATCAGAAGTGCGGTGAGGGTGACTCCTTTAAACTATAAACTGGAATGAGAAGAGTGAGATTTACCACAGGGGTTCAGATACCTCCTGGAAGGACTTCCGGTGGATTAATCCTTTAGTTTACACATTAACCTCTTACAAAGGTACAGGTTGGACACTGCCTGGCTGGGAAGCAGCTTTGCTGAAAAGGCCCTGGGGTCCTGGTGGGCACAAGCTGGTCATAATTCAGCAGTGCACCTTGGCAGCTCGCTGGGCTGCATGAGCACAGCCAAGAGATCAGTGAAAGTGACTTTCTCCTTTACTCAGCACTTATTAGACCACATCTAGATATTGTGTCCAGTTTTGGACTCCCCACTACCAGAAAGATATCAATAAACAAGTGAGTTCAGCAAAGAACAACCAAAATGACTGGAGGACTTACCCTCTAAGAAGTTGGGGGAGCTGACCCTGTTCAGCCTAGAGAAGAGACAGCTTTAGGAGGACCTAACAGCAGCCTGCCAGTGCCTACAAAGAGATTACCAGGAAGGTGGAGGCAGGTTTTCCATGGTGGTGCATGGCACAGGATGCCATACTGACAAATTACATAAACTGAAACGGAGGAGGTTCTGACTTTATATAGGGGAAAACCTTCTCACTATTAGAACAGCTAGGTTTTGGAACAGGTTGCCCAGAGAAGTTGTGCAGTCTCCATTCTCAGGGGTTTTCCAGACCTGACCGGACAAAGCCCTGAGCAGCCTGGTCTGACCTCATAGCTTACCCTGCTGTGAGGAGGCTGGACTAGAGACCTCCTGAGATACCCTCTGATCTGAATTATCCCATGATCTGAAAGTTGGATGTGTTGAGCCTGTGCCATTGCAGGCTCCCCTCTTAGTCAGTGGAGAGAAACGAACACCTCTAAAGGGTTATACATCTGTCCCAGCTCAAATGTCTAGCTAGAGTTGAGGTGGCTTGCCTGTGAAAGTCCTTGTTTCAATCCATAAAGAGAACCTAGGGTCAGTAATTTAAACTTAGTCATCTAACATATAAATCACTAAAATTTGGTGGAAAGTTTCTCAATCTTGTATCCTATCCTTTCTTTTCTTGCTGAGATTCAAGCTTTCCTCTCTAGTGATCGTGTCCTAGGATGCTCCTGGAGACCAAGGAACATCCACAGGATACCTTGTGCAGAGACCTGTTGTAAGATACATGTTGTAAGATACCTGTTGTAAGATACATGCTAATACAATGTCTGTATTAGCAAATAACATGGGGAGAAGGTGCTAGCTAAAGCAGTGAACAATTGCTTGTACTCTTGAACTGTTAACACCCTCTCTGTCATGGCTGTAGCTCCTGCCAGATGCCACTCTCAGACATAAATCTTGGCAACTTTTGGGGACTGCCTTGTTTGGGAGAAGACAGAAAGCCAAACTGTGTGGTTGCAAGCCATGCTGTCCCAGCTCAGGGACAATCCCTAGCCCTGTAGTAGGCAGTCCTGCTGCCGTAGCCAGTGGACAGTCCTGAGCAAAACTGGTATAAGCGTAATCCTTTCATGATCACCAAACTTCAGTTTATAAAGCCTGTTTTATTTTCCTAACAACTAAATGACCTTCCTGTGCTAGCTTCATGACTGGAGACTAATATGCTCTGGGATCACTGCCTAGTCACTTCTGCCAACACAGGAGCCATTCCAGGAGACATGTTCCTCTGACTCCCTGGTTAGATTTCAGTATATTTCAATTTTCCATTTGTAGATTATAATTTTTTCCAGCCCATGGTGTTCTGGTAATGTACTAGATCTATTGGAAAGTAGAATCGGCAGCATTTTCCCATGCTAATTCATCTGCCACAGTGGCAGTATCTAAATGTCCACTTGAAATCTCTGGATAAATAAATCTTCCCCTATTGCAGTGAACTATGCAGTAGTTTTCTCTTTGCATCATCCTGCTTTAGATGTTTAGCACTAAGGCTGATCATTAGAGAAAAATTCTGTAGCAAAACTGTGCACTACAGTATTCTGCATCAAAAAACTGATCACAAATGTGAGCAATGCATCGCTCTGAATCTGATCCTGCCCAATCCTTCATGTATTTTCAACTTGAAGTTCCTGTGGGAATGCCTACAAGTTATTTTAAGACACTCCTCCAGAACAAATTAATTGCAGATACAGGCAGCAAATCTACAGGCACTTCCCAGGCATGACTGGAGGCCACCCTCTCAGCTGAGCAGTTCCTTTTAAGCTGTGGAGATGACACCACTCAGTTTAAAGCAAGAAAACCACTAAGTGGTGTAATGGATTAGAAAATCTCTAGGCTTGCCTGGACATGAGGTAGGTGGCTTTCTGAGCATGCTTCCCCACCCCTCTTCTACTCCAGATGCCTTTTTACCAAATATATGGGTATACTCCATAAGATCAGTGAAGTATCAGACAAGTTTGGGATACTAGTGGCATAGAAATCTTGCAAAATTAGGATCTTAGCCAGCACCTCAGAGACTACTCACTTTAATAGCAGTAATGATGCTAATTATAACTAAACTATTCATACAACAAGTTCACAAATCACAATATGTGGACCTTTAAAACTGTTTTGGCAGTGCTAACACCCAGTTCTTCTGATGTGCAATATCTTGTAAGACTAGCGTTATAAGCGCCTCACCAATCCTATGAGAAAGTGTAACTCTGCAGAGTAAGAAGCTGTGACTGCCACTGCCTTGCATGTAAACAAAACTGCAGCTGACTCTCTGAAGCTGCTGGCACTGATGCAGCATTTTGAAGTCTGTGAGAAGAACTGCTCTTCTCAGACCAACATTAGTGCAGGTGTGTGGCAGAATAAGGCGAGGTGCTTGGGACAGGGTGGCAGCACTGGCCTGTACACCAGAATTGTGTTAGGATCCTAGGGCAGTTTTTCATGATAGGCGCATAGAGCTAAATGAAGGAATGTATGTGGGCTAGAGGCTTAAACGGGCTTGACAGAAAGATCAGCCAGGTAAGGGGCATGCGATTGGAGTCCTTGTTTGGGGAACGTAAAGAGGACATGGAGGTCAGAAGACAGGAGACCAGGAGCTGCTGCTATGCTACTTCTGATGGCAGAGTCCTGGTTTCAGCTAGGATAGAGAAGTTTGAGAAACCCCTGGTTTATTTCACAGACTTCCTCCCACCATTGTGCGCAGACCAGAGCACCAATCCTGTGTATGCTCCGCTACAAATCTAGGAGATACCTTGCTGCAAGCATGAGGACTGACACAAGTGACATTAAACATGTGCATAGAGTTTGGGTGCTACTGTGATATTCATAATAAATAATAACAGGTATAAAACCAGACCTACCTTTTAGCAGCCATATCCCATCTATATTTGTAGATCCACAGCCATAAACGTTATAAATATAGCTGAAACCGTCCAATATGTATTGAATGCAGATATTCCAGGATGCCCATAAAACACATTGAAAAATGTGAATTGATTACATAAGCAGGTTTTTTAATGAATAAGGTCTATAGATTTTATAGTATTTCTCTCGAATCTTGTAAAATACGTGGAAGTCTTAATTATAGCTGAAGATATCTGAACTATGTTGGCCTTTGATTTTATAATACAATATGTAATTCCTGCTGGCATAATAAACCAATAAATTCAGTATTTGTTATAAATGAGTTTAAATTTATAAGTCTATCAAAATACCTCCTGGTTCCTGTTAATGTTTAGGAAACATTTCAGAAATGTTTCAGGTTCCTGGCTGAAAGAATTGCCTCACTCTTTGCTGAGCTTCTGTTGATCCAACGTCTTGAAGTAATCAACAGTTATATGTACTGTACGAGTAACATACACAAAAATGTTGTATATGTAGTTAAGAGAGATACAGAAGGAACGGAAAGGAAGTAGAAGTAGTAGTTTATGTGTAAGTACTTCCTCCAGTAAGATGCTTGGACCTAAGAGGCCCATCCTGAGCCAGTTGTCAATCACATTTTGATTTGAAAGGTATGAAAAAGATAGCCTTTCAAATAGCGCCCTCAAATCCTTGCAGGACCTGGCCAGGGACAATCAGTTTGCTAGTAGACAGCCGGCTGGTGAAATTCATACAGTACCACTGTCACGTGCTTGACTTTGCAGCTTTGGGCTGAGACTTCAACTCTTGCTTTTTGGTCATGTTCATATCAGCGCTCATGTAAAATGAGTTTCACTTCTCACCCTGGAGATAATTAATATCTGGGTCCCAGCAAAAGGTGTCAAGAGTCAGGTATTGTAGCTGAAGATGGTTAAAAAATGTTCTTTCTTGTTCTATGAGTTGGTACCCCTTGACGTGGCTCCTGAAGCTGCAAACAACCAAACCCATAGCAGGAAGGAAGGACAGTAAAAAGAGATGAGACTTGTTTGCTGATACTATCAGGATAAATATGTAAAATGAAGAAGCATCTGATTCTACTTTTAAAACTCAAATTTAGAGCATGTACTAGCATAGTCTGGTAATGTTTTGTGACAGAAAACCAGTAAAATATTCTTGTCAAAATACTAAATACCACATAAAGGAGTTACAGATGCTGTATTTAGGTAGATTAGCTAAAGCATGGCATAAACTGTAGTTTCTTGAAATTCTATCCCCAAGGCAAAACTAAAATGTTCAATGGTTGGGGTTTTTTTGTTGTTGTTGTTCCTCAACAAAAAACAGCTTTAAAAATATGATGCATATAAAGTGTTATACTTTCTAAATTATGCTGGCTTTTGGCTAGGTACATGCTTTCTATTGAAGTTCACACCATCATCTGAGACATGTTAATTTAGGGTAGGCATCTACTCAGTCAGATGTTCAGTAGAACGTATAGACATATCCATTCAAGGCCTTTCATTCCCTGGAAGCCTGAGGAACATTTTGGATATTGCTTTTCAGCACTAAAACTGGTCAGCTTATGGTAGCATTTTCTCATTTCAGTTTCTGCAGGTCCAAACCACAATGATCCACAAGGGGATTAAAGCATATATTAATGAGCTTTTTAGCCCCTGTAGATTTCTCCTTCTAATTTGCCAGAATTTTATGTACCCCTTTCCTGACCCTAGAAGTGATATTTTCTTCCATCTGGAATGATTGTTTCATGTTAATATGTTGGTTTGAATATAAAACATAGGAATGTTGGTTAGCACAAAACCTAATGAAGGCTCTGGGGTTTTAGCTTTTTTGGCTTTATTTATTTTTTTTCCTTAAAGAAACATTATTCATTTGTTCAGGCCAAGAATGTAAGGTTTCAGATGTTACTCATGCAAATCTAATGTAAAACACAAACATTAGGCAGTAAATCCATATTTAGGCACCTAAATAAGCAGCCTGATTTGACGCATTAGCATTCTGGTAAAAGCCTATGTTTTATTTTCTGACCCCTGTCATCTGAATTCAGTCAGACTTATTAAGAATTGAAACCCCATCTTATAAGAGGGACCTGTGTCTACTAACTGCTGTAACTACCATTATGACAATTACACTGGAATAAGATCCCAGGGAAAGTTAGACCTGGACAAACAGACGACATTTTATTTAGGTCTTTTGTCTTGGAATGCAGCTTCCATCTGAAATGGCCATTGTAAAATGGAGCCGTACCTCCCACTGGATGAAAATCCAGCTCGTGCAGTTGCCCATGCAACTTCCCTCTTAAAGGCTCTGGTAGCTGAGTACATTTTTGAGGGCAGAATTTGGTTGCAATGTTCTCTCATCGAGAATTTCCATTTGTTCGATTTTTTTTCTTTCTTCCATATGTTCTACTTACTCTAAAGTGTGTGTTTTCTCTTGAGTTAATGAAAACTCAACAATCATTACACCCATCGTTTTTAACTAAGCAGTTCTGCGAGAATGAAAAGGAAAAAAATACGCACATGGTAAACACAAAAGTGCTTAAGTAGATACCCATATATGGTAATACGTATGGGTTAAATACTAACATATTTGGCAGAAATGCATGACAAGAATCCCTGTCCAGAGCCAAAGCCTCATAAACAAAGGGCAGCATTTACCACAAGCTTCCCTATCTCAGCTGCACGCAAAGCACGTTTCTTTTTTGGATGCATCTGGACCATCATCCATTATGCATTCCATATGACATACATCTCAATGGGGTTTACTTCACCTGCTTTTATGAAATGAACCTTATTCTTCTTGCTCTCATATAATAAGAACGTTTGCTACTGAGTATTAAAATGTGTGCAACATGTGGCGGACATCTGTGGTGTGCTGCCATTGCACTTGACTCACACAACAAAGTGAGCCATCTCACCTTCCAAAATCAACCCTGCCCCTCTTCAAAATACATCTTATTTCAGAAACACAGGTGCAAAGCAACACACCTCAGCAAACACTGAACACATAAAGAGCTTCAAAGAGGTTTTGTTCCACTGTGTTTTGCTTAGAAGTGTCATGGAACAGCACATATGTAGGAATCAGTTTTCACTTGGTCTGGTCCAGGAATTTTCAGTCAGTTGGGCTTTGTTTTTTCTTTTGTTTTGTTTTCATTTATTCTTTTTCACCAAAAATTAAAATTATTCTTAAGAGTGTAGGTCACTGTTAGTGGGAGGCAGTTTCATGATTCCAATACACAGCGCACCACACCAAGCCACTCTCTGCCCCTCAACCAAAATGTGGTAATGACTGGATTCTTTAAACTCCATGGTGAGTGTGACAAAAAATGCATTAGCTTTGTTCACAGTAACAGTATTTTAAATTAATACATCTTACTTCACATTTGCAATATCTTAAGTGCATGCACAAGCTGAAATTTTGGTAGCTTACGTTGTTTTGGAAAGCAAAGTAACATAAATATAATTGAGCTCCTTTCCTTTTGAATGGGTTCCTGAAGCCTTTTAATTATCCTTACATAATCCACTTTAACAGCTAAGTCACACTGCCTCTCCTGAGCATCCTCACATCATCAAGTTCTGGCTTGATGGTATGGAAAGAGGAACATTTCTGCTGCTTTCAGGCTGCACCCACAGAAGATGTATGTGCAAATGTCAAGCCTCTCATGCCCAAATGTCGGCATGTGCTGCCTCTGCTCACAAAGCTCTGGAGTAATCATTTACACCTGTGCCATATGACTTCAGACTTCAGGGATTTCACTCTTATTTACTGTCTGGTAATGTAAAGGACTTGAAATTATGTTTTCTTTAAGATCATTCTAATATACCAGGTAGTATAAAAGCATATTAAAGTCAGGCCTTTCTCTCTCATCCGTCACCTACGATAGTGGTGGACATTTACACTTGCTTTGTACTTGCCTAGTCACCGACTTGAAGTGCAAGAACCTGGAAAACTAGACCCATTTTGTGCAGAAGCTGAACATTTGTCTTGTGTTACTTTCTTATGTTGTATTGCATCAGAAATGCTTCCCCTGATCAGATATTAATACGCAAACCAAAAGGTATTCAAAATTTATTCGTCTTGCATGAGAATGAAAAAGATCATTAAAGAAATTCAAAACAGACTGAGAATTTTTGCAATAAGTCTTTCAAAAGGAAAATAAAAAAATTCCAACACATAAGGAATTTCTAGACGCAGGTAATGGGTCGTTCACATCTGCTATCTGCAGTGGATAACTCAGACAAGCACGCTGCTCCAGGATTGCTGCAGCTGTACTACTATCACCTCACTGCAACCCTGTGTTACCTCTGTTAGTGCAAGGAGAGGTGATGCTCTTGACTATTCACAGACAGGAATAGGAGCCACCTGTGTGAGCATTTCGTGCCACAAAGTCTGTTTCAATACCGAAAACTGACACACATAGACACACATGCAGAAATACATGTACCCTTTGAAAAACTACTGGAGGAATTTCTGGCATTCACCGCTATACCTGGCTCTGCAAGGATTACAACTGTGAGCCGTGTCATAGGTGTTGTAGGCATGGAACATTTGCAATGTATCGAGAGAGCATATTGTCATTATTACATGAATACAGTGATTCAAAGCAATTTTGACTGTAAAGGCCTCATTTTAATTTACAGTTAGGGCTCTCCCACCACCTCTGCAGTATAAAAATGCCTTCAAATGGATATAAGTAATCCTAATCCATCCCACTCTAAGGCACATTTATGTTGCTTTAGGGCAAAAATTAAAGCTCAGGCTGTCAAAAATTACGTGTGTAAAGCACTTACTGAATTGGACCCATTGCTATCTTTTCTTTGATGGCAACACTTTAGGGCAAAGTACAGAATCACAGCATCATCATATCAAACTCTACATAAAAATAGTGTGTGGAAAAATTATAAATCAATGGAAGATATATACAGCCAGATCTAGACTCATGCTAGAGTAAAGAATTTCTAAAACCACCTTAAAAGCATGGTAGGAATCAGAACAAATAGGCAAAAAAATCACTCAGAAATATTAGTCTAGTCTAAGAAAACACCATGCATTTACTTCAAGATAATCTGATGGTTTATGATATCTGATATCACAGTATTGTATTTATAATAATTCGACTGCATGAGGGAACTACTCTCTGAAGTCTTGAGCATGTGATTTCAGGCATCTCGGTGTTGTGTTTTCAGGTGAATCCTAAGTTATTCCTTTCCCAAAGTGCTGTAAATTTCTGTACACTCTGTGCTTGCCACAGTGTAAGCATGAGAAACCAGTGCTTAGCTATTATTTCCCTGTAAGCCCGCACCGCACTTTGCGGTAGCCAGGTAGGCAGTATGGACACAGCCATTGCATTGTGCCGGTTGAGAGAGTTTGTCTTGGTGGCCATGAGCTGTGCCACTTGGCCACAGGGCCACAGGCCAGCTCCTACGTCAGTATTAGATGTCTATAGTTCGATGGGCAGCAATTGGGCCATAGTACACAACAGATGTGACAGGACTTCCCTTGAAGTAAGCTACCTTGCACAAAGGCATGCACCTCTCACAGGCAACATCCACAGAGTCATGGGGGAGGCTAGTACAGTGCAAATTCAAACGCCAGCGTACCAAACATTGATCTGCTGCTTTAGGCAAACCCTTATTCTTCATGGTCTATTGGGATGATGAACTCTTCAAGGATGAGACTTTTAATGGATGTCCATTTGCCACCTACATTATTTGAGCCAGCTGTGTTTAAAAGCTGATGTCAGTAAGCAATGACTAAGACCAATTTTGGGTTTGCATCCACAGTGAAATAAATCCCTGCTATGGACACCTAGTCAGAAGAATGAAACAACAACCCAGACACTGAATTAAGGAAGGAGGATGGGTCAGTGGTCAGGGTAGTGGTCCCAGTTGTTGGCATGCCTGGGAGTAAGCCTTTGTCCTCCTACAGTCTCTGGATGTGACACGTTGCTTCATCTCCATTCATACATGGAGACAGGAATATTTTCTACCCCCTTCAGGGGTGTAAAGGTTAAATCACATAAAGAGATGAATATAAATGTGAATATGGGTACCTAAGAAGAGGCATGGTGTAGACAGGGCACCTGTATAAGTCCTTGTACTGCCACACACAGCAGAGCGGAGCAAGGCATGGCAAGGCTTCGCAGGGAAAATTATGTGGATGTTGGAAGCAGCAGAGCTATGTTAGCACATTGCTGCACCTGAACTAATACTACTGGCACCTGAACTAACAGTGCCATGCTGAGGTGATCACATACTGAAACGGGCAGAGTTAGCTCAGTAACTCTGCATTACACTTTGTAGTGTATTTGTGCCATAGGCTGTCCTTCCTCAGAAAAGTCATGTTTGGTGGTGGGAGAGCCCTAACTGTAAATTAACATGGCCAGCTACAAGCTTAAAGCAGGATACTTTTTCATTTGGCGAAGCAAGGAAGATGCCATCGGTCTACGTTGAAGGCATAGCTGTAGAGAGTGTTACCCATACCAGAATAAATGAGGAATAGCTTCCCTGAAGACATCAGAGTCAGACAGACAGAGAAATAGAGGAAGTGAGATTTGAATTCAATTCATGAGTACAGTTTCATTCATTTTTTTCCTGTCCCAACTGATGTGTGCAGAGAGTGAATGATCCTTGGCAGCAGACCAGGATGAAGGATATTGAGATCAAAGGAGTACCAGCACACCACTGTACTTCACAGAATAGTAGGTATTTGGCACAGAAACACCTCCGATAAGAATTAAAAATATCTTTTTAATAGATATTTTATTCTCTTGACAGAGGCTATTTAAGATTTGAAAGTGACACAAAAGTAATTTATCCTCGCATGTAAAAATGCACTCTCCAGATAGAGATATCACATTAATTTTACTCATTCATGTAACACTCTGAAAACTAATCTTAGGTTCCTCCCTCAACACTGTGGAAAACAAAAATTAATTAACTTGGATACAAGGAAAGGAATGAATCTGCACTTGCTTTATTTTAAGATTCTGCTTTCAAAGTAGCAAACCTAGGTCATCTGTAAACAATCATTTGTTTTCTACTACAAATTCTGCTTCATAATGTGTTTAATATGTCATTTGCTCGTTAGCATGTTTGTTCATTAATTTCTGTTTAACAGCACACTCTACGGTCCATCATGTTTTTAATTTCTCCAGCCATCCAACATACAGTACATAATGTGGTCATAGTTGCATGAGAATGATTTTATATTTATACTCTTTCTTTCAACCAGAAGAATCCCAGAGCAGGTTCATAAACTATCATCTGTGAATAGGTTTATAAGCAATGGTTTAAAGCAAATGTAATTATGGATCTGTTATACCTTTGTATGCATATTTCCAAATTTTTCTTTTTTTTAACTGGACATGTATTGCAGATCTCATAATATTGGCCATTTAATCCTTACGTTTCTTGCTAATCAGGAAGTTTCTTCTCCTCTTCTCCACTTTGAACTTTCTCTTGGTTACTCCTGGTGTTCTTATCAGGATTCTGAGGCATGGAAAAATTTAGCAAGAAATTGCAAAATAAGAAAAACTGACAGTGAAGACTACAAGAGAGAACATTGTGTGCTTTCTTTGCAAGACTTCATTGCACCAAAACCAAAATGGAGGCCTGTCTTTGAAAACAGAAGACTCCTTGAAGGAAGTAAATTGTAGTTCAGAGGTAACAAAGACAGAAGGGTACTAGAGTTACATATCTCCCATGGGCCAAATTTCAAGAGCTATTTACACAGCACTATGAATTACCTAAGTCTCATGGAGCAGAATGAGAAGACTCTCTGTAATGTATTCCCTAGCCTTAAAGACAGTCAGACCCAGAGCACAAAACAGTATATTTTTGCAAGCTCCAGAAAGGACAGTTCTATCATGTGGAGAAAAGACAACTTTGCTTAGAAGTGAGATTAGCAACTCCAGTTCAGTGTTAGGTTTGTCTATATATAAAGCAATTGAGATAAGTACCTTCCTCATATTTTTGTACAGGCATGTTTAAACATGGGACAGCTTTTTCAGGGAGAAGATCATATAAAATATGTTCTCCCTGAAGTGAACAGAAAAATATTTCAAGGAAAGGATTTCTCTTGGAAAACGTTAATGAAAACAAATATTTTTAATATAATTTTTCAAAGGAAATCAAAGTCAGAATAAAAAAAAGACATTTTAGGAAAAAATTGCCTCTGAAATGCTTCTTGGGGGCTCAAAAACCTGCAGTCCTGATGCCACCTGCCTTCCACTTTCTCAGGCTCTAGAACTGGGCTACATTCTTAATACAGCTCCTTATTTCCTCTTGTCACTGAGCTGCTGTATTGCAGTATGGGAGTCTATGGTCACTGTTTTTAAATTATAATGTCTTCATGAGTAATCTAGCTCCTAAAGAAGAATAAAGACTTGAGACTCCTAACCTCCCAGAAATACCTCAGCAACAGTTAACAATATTTTTCTCTGTTTCCTGATCTACTCTTTAAACAAAAAGCCATCATTTTATAGGAAAAGCCAACACTTTCTCTTACAGGGCTACATTTAGAGACTAGAGGCTTGAAAGTATTAGTCTGGGAGATTTTTGATGAACCATGCAGGGTGGTGAAGTTCATCAGAACTAACCAAGTCTTTCTCTACTTAACTTTGGACCTTGTTGTCTTAGACAATTAGTCATCCAGCAGCTGCTCAGCTGGAGACAAGTCATACACATCTGCTTTCCTTTACTAGTGTCACTACCATATGTAGGCTGGACAGATGAAAGTCCTTGTCCATGAACATCATCTGCATTCCTGATAAAACAGGGCCAGGTACAGTAGCAAGTGCTGTCCTGTGATTGTCCCTGCCATTGAATTGTTAGGATGCTCCAAGGCATAGCCTTGGATATGATGACTCACAGTGCCAGAATACAGCATGGAAACAGCACAAACCAAGCAAAGATCCCAACCAGCAGCTCGGACACAGCCACCCTCTCTGAGGGGACAAGCCAAGTTGGACACATGGACAGGAATCATGCTCTGCCACTTAGCTTCAGGGCCAGACAAGCAGCCCTGGCTTATTTTTTTAAAGAATATGGATGTAGTCATAGTGGTTAAATGATTGAACCCACAGGAGTATCCTCCCTCTTCATGTGTTGTTTTGTTCAGGTGCTAAGGACACTTCAACAAATGCACAGTTGGAAAGGGTGCTGAATTGACAGCCAAATGACCAACTGTATTTTATGGTTTCCCCCAGGTTTTCACGTCACAGCTCAGAATAATTACCCTGTGAGTCTGATAGATTTTTAGGTGGCAGTTTTTCATTCTCCAAGATAGACTACATGTCTGCATGGTACATATTTTATTGCTGGATGTGTCTATTATTAACCCATGCTAGAAAGTCTAGGCTCTTCACTTCATATTTTTAGCTCTGGAGGTCAATTTAATCCACAGTGCATCAGGCAGCATCACAGCTGTCACATTAGTATATTAATCTTCAACTGCTGATCTTACACCACTATTAATTGGTGAGACGGAGTGTCCCAGCTCTCTAATCTTACAAGGATCTGATTTCTCGATAAGCAGGTTATGAGATATTCATATTCATATGCATGTTCTAGATAAAATGACCACAGAATATTGTTTAATGACACTATTACTCACCTGAAGTTATTCAGCTATTTAAAATTAGTCATTTGTCAGTGACTTCATTGCATATGAAAGTATCCTTTTTACGCCAAAATGCCCTGAAATGCAGTAAAGGTTTATGTGCAGAGTAAGGTTAGATGAGGTTCATCGTGCATGCACTGAATTTCATAATGTACATATAAGGCTCACTGTCTTCCACGGTATTTCAATGAGACTTGGACCATTGCTTCAAGTCGAACTTGTGCTGAAGTGTTTTTCTGAGCAGAAATGGACTTATGTACATCCCTCATTGGTCTGCTGAACCAGCAATTCTAACACTAATTAGTATCAGCATTAAAACCCCCACCAAGACATGACACTGAAATTCAGCAAAGGCTGGATAAAATTGCAGCTTGCATTCTTTAAATATTTATACAGTACATCAAAACAAATGAAACTGGAGATTCCATTTCCAGCATGAGCTGCAACATTGCTAGAATGGGGTCTACTGTGTCATGCCACTTATTTTCATTTCTTTGATTTTTTTTTTAATGACACTTCTGCTGAATTAGTAATCAGGGACAAGGGACAGAGTCATACTGTTTTAAATCTTCAGTATTCGTAAAAGTAAACAGATATCCAGTGAAGCAAGTTAGAGAGACCTTTAACTCTATGCATTATTTTGAGAGCATGAAAGTCACTTTCACAGATCAAGTTTATCACAACACTGAAAAGATGTAAGTATTTGTATTAAAATTTGTATACTTCAAAGAAAAACACCTAAGCAAAATCTGTCCTTTTAATACAAATTACTCATTTAGTTAATCAGGTCTGAGTGTCTCAGGTCTAAGATACACAGATTCTTGTGGAAGTTAATATCTCTACAGAAAAAAAATGGCTGTATAGTTTGATGGCAAGAACTATTTGTCTATTACCTTTTTTCTCTGTTTTGGTGCAACATGAATGCAGTAATAGATCAGCTGTAATATCAGTGACTTCCAAGTGACCATGACATTTACCAAATACTTGGTGAAGTATTTAAATAAAATGTAGAATAGTAAAGACTACTCCTGCCACTGCTCTTTCGCAAGCTCCTGAACATTGTGGTTACACAGAGCCCTGGAATCCAATCCAAAGCTGTGGTCTGCATGAACGAAGCGCTGCACATGCACAAGTCTCTGCTGTTGTTATTACTTTTAATATAGATTTTTTTCATCACTTATATGACATACATTTTCTTTTACTAAAGGTGGAATGGAGTAACCAGAGTAAGGTCTGATCCCAAATGTGAACCAAGACTTAGTCTACAAGATAAATACTGGAAGAAAGACATAGAATCATAGAATCATTTAGGCATAATATCATATAAAAGACTGCAGCAAAGAAAATGTGAATAATATACTTCCTGTTGAGGCTGAACAGACTGAAAAATAGCATGATGAAACTGAAACATGGAAGAGTCACATAGGAAATCACATTCTAATGGAAGTAGAGTATCTGGGAAAGTTGTAAACTCTCCATCATTGAAGGTCTCTAAAATAGATTAGAACTACTTCTGTCAGAAATGACAGAAATACAGCACCTTAAGGCAGGAGAAATGCAGGCAATTTCATGAGATGCCTCCCAGCTCTGTGATTCTGTAAGCAGTTAATGTGTCGGTGCTTGGAGGAGGAAATGCGATGTTCTGAGTTTCCCTCTTACAATAGCGTCTGTAAAGTTTGTCTAGTTGCATATTGGAGCAAAAGTCATTATTTTGCATTAAAGAAAGCAGCAATGTTTTGGCCAAGATTTTTTTTTCTCAGTTCCCTNAATTTTCCTTGCTTCACAAGATTTTACAGACCTTTTCCAGTCCATTTAGTTTCTTTCACTGTAGTGCCCCACGTTGAAATCCATTTTGGGGAAGATGGACAGGGGAGAAATGATTGTCCAACTCTCTCATCCTTTTTGGTAGGAATTGAACACTTTCAGTGACAGTAAGACAGTTAACTGTAGTGAGATAACATCCCTTATTAAATGTTTGCAACCTTTTACACTGAGACCCTGTGGCCCTGGCTCTCATTATTTC
>VYZW01011461.1:1752-44336 GCA_013401315.1 Balaeniceps rex
ATGTATGTGAACTGCTTGTGATTAATATCAAGTGTGTCTTTTTTTAGCAAGAAGCTGTCATCTTCAAAGTTCCCCCCCCACTTCATCTTGCTCATTAATTTTAATTTTTTTTTCAGTCTTCCTGTTAAAAATGAATTCTTAATGAGTGCTTCTGCTATTTAAAATGCTTCAAATTCCCTTCGTAATGATGCCTCTCCATCAAACTGAAAACACATTCTTTGTAAACAAAAAACAAGACCTTGTGGCATGCAATTTGCATACCTTCTGTGGCATCTTTTAATTTATAGTATTGAAATTTATCTTTAATTTCTTTCTATCTATTTCATTCTGGCTATGCTGAGTGAATGCATGATGTTGATGGTTAGTTGTCATCTATTTTTTTACTTGGCCTCTGTAGAAAAAATGTTCCTATAAAAGCAGTGTTTGTAGTCCCCCTGTCTCTGAAGTCTGAATAAAGTTTGACTTGTTAGTAGCGAATTATTCTTCTTAGCACCTGTGTTTTGCTATCATTTGGACCTTTGGAAAGGAATTCTAATAATTATTTTCAGCATTTTAAAAATCCGTTCTGTGCTTGTATAGAAGTTTTAATCCCATCGACATGGGCAGGAATAAAATAATTAGCCGGTAAGTTCAGGTCCAATTGGTATCAGAGGAAGTTTTGCAGTACTCATCTTTTTCTGCCAGTACATACAAAGAAAAATTAGTCTCTTTGTAATAAATTTCTGATGTCTTTGGATTAACCACGATAGCCATGAACTGCAGCTCAGAAGCAGAAGGCAAAGCCTGGGATGAGAATCCAACAGTGTACTTCTACCTTTCCATGCAAGTTGGTGCAAAGGCACGCTAACAATTCCTTAACTGTATATGCATTGTAGCACAGGTCCTGACCATGGTGGCCACCTCTACACCAACAGTAGCTGACAGTAAAAAGAAATATATTGAAAGGAGGAAGTCTCTCTACAGAGCCATGTGCTCCCTCTCTTCCTACCTACATGTCATCTTCAGCCACAACAGGTGAACAAAATATGGTTGACTATCTTTTATCTTTCTGTAGCCTCGAGATCGAAGGGGAGCAATCTCACATGGAAGTATACCTTTCTCCATTGAGTTCAGCCTTGAAAGCCTGACATCTGTACAGAAGTTGTTGTGTCTTACATTTTGGTCACCCAGTCCAAAAACTACTTTCTTTGATGCGGTCTCAGATTGGGGGTTCAAATACAGTAGTCATTTTTAAAAATGCTCTGCTCCAGCACAGAATAACAGTGTTGCCTCCTTAAATAGGTCATTTGTCCTCAAATGTTCAAGGATAACTAATCTTGGGACATACCAAAACGTATCTCATAGCTAAGTACTTAAATAGGTGGCGTTAAAAATTGCCATCAGTTGAATGAGTGTGCTCCAAGCTTCTGTCTTATGTTCTTCTCAGCCGTTGCCTCACTGCTTGCAGACTGTCCACAGAAATTTTACCTGTCTTAATTTCAAGGAGCCTTAGGAACTAAAATCTGCTTTTCTGAAAATACTGTGCTTTGAGCTCTTGAGCTAGAAACTCTGTTGCAAGTGAAAGTATTACACACTTGCATGGGAAGAAGCTAATTTCCAAAGCATTTTGGTTCTGTTTGAGCCATGTCTGCTACTCCATTTTATTATTGTTAACTGTCTTTTCTTGACTTTATAACCAGCAGGCAGGAGATATTTTGCCTCTTGACACCAAGGGTAAACCAAGACCGTAAGGGGAGAGGGGAACTGTCCATGTTATTAAAAAAGAATTGTTTGTACATCAACAAAACTGTGATAGAAATGGAGAGGATTCCTAATGGAAGACAAACAATTACTCATGCAGCAGAGGAGGATGTAATTTCCAATCTGAAGCACTTTAGGGGCCTTCATCTGCCTTTGCTGTGTACTGGCTGGCATCTCATTTCCGGGAGTTATTCTGCCTCTGTCAGCACAACTGTAATCTGCACCCACTGCTGTGCTAGCCTGTAAATCACTGCAGCTGATTATGTGCTCCAAGTCATTGTACACAGTTTGAATGTGCTACCAAGGACCCTTCCTGCCCACAGGAAGCTTCCAGGAAATGCATTTCTGCTTTCCCTCGGTGAGGCTTTCCTTTCTGGTTTCCATCTTCATTTCAGAGATCTACTGCCTGGTATTAGAGGGCTCTGTGCAACAGAATCTCCTCCTTGCTTGGCAATACATTGCTTTTGTTATAATACAGCCTCTGCAGTATTTAGGTAGGGTAGATATACCTGTGGCTTTAAGTTGTGCTGGTGATAGAACATTTGTGAAATGGGAGATGCCTTTTTAGTATCTCTTGTCTTTCCCGCTGACCTAAATGCAAAGTTCCCTGAAGTATATTCCTCAGCAAATTTTGTTATGATATTCATTTCAAATGAATCTGACAGTAAATTTAGGTCTGGTTTCTGCTTCCGAGTTCATGATCAGGATGCTAGTTTGTGAACTTACTGAAGCTTCCATGAATCCGTTTGTCAGTATTTCAGTGACTCATTTGGGATTAAGCAATTTTTCAGAAACATGTTATTAGCAAAACTATTCATATTAGTTGCTGGTTTATATTCACTGTTTCTAGTTTGTGTCCCTTGTTATCTTGGTTACATGGGTTACCCTCTCATTAGCCGACTGTAACTTTTTAAAGCAGGTGAGAGAAGAGGTTGTCATGGTAAATAATGTACAGTATATGCCCCTCTTTTCACATAAGTAAGTGGGTATGCACAGAAAATAATGCAATCTCTCTCCCCAGTGCCTGGGGGTCTTCAAAAAGATGAGATAGAAGGGGCACAGACTTAGTGAACAAAGTGACCAGTAGGTTCTGCACAGGCATTGTTTGACTACTTTATTCCTACATAATAACAACAATGGTGTGTGTCACTCACTCAAAGGTATCTCATAACAAAAAAAACCCCAACCAAACAAATATAAAGTGAGAACTAGAAGCATGCACAAGCTTTGTGAAGATGGAAAGGCTGCTGTAGAGCACGTGATTATGGTGGCAATATCGCATTCCTGTCTATGTAATTGAGAATCCACTTCCATTCTCAGTACGATTTACTCTAACAGAGGTTGTACCTGTGTTACGACAGTGGGGCAAGGCATATATAAATGGGTAGTTGGAGGTGCTGTAAGGTAGAGGTTGTTGCAAAGCAACAATGCCCCATCTTGCTGATCTAAACCTCTAAGTCATAGCCTTGATCTTGCTTCTTTTTAATTGTTTCTTTTATTTTAACTGTTTAGCAGCCAACACTGAGTGAAATAATGACTGCAGATGGAGAAATAGCCTCGTAGCGTGAAGGATGAGGGTAGCGATCAGAAGGAAGGACTGGAAGCTTTCCCTCGTAGCTCATGGACTGTGCGGCTTAGAAGGAACTAAGACCTCTTCTCTTGCAGTCACATGCTTTCTGGTGGATTTGGCTTTGGCATGATGTCTTAAACTTCTGCTTCTCAGCTCTTCTCTTTCTCTCATGGATCCATAATGTGCTAAATCAATGTATGGTTTTTAATGTATATTCTGCTCAAGACAGAGAGGCTGAGTGTGGGAGAAAAGAAACAATCTCCAGATTTTTTACTGATAATCCAATTTACCAGACAGCAGTCAGAACCTGCTCTTCACTGTCCCCACCAAGTGGGACTAGGGGCTCTGGCCTCCTGCATCACTAAGCAAATGGACGCAGTGATTTAAGATATTATCATCCTCTTACTGCTCATTACTGTTCCCATTGCAGAGCTGGCAGAAGAGAAAGTCCGTCAGGCACATTAGTTTACCATTATCTGTGGTTTAAATTGATATGCTGGACAGTGAATGGGAGTGGCTGAGGTGCAGGCACAGGGTTCACTTGTGTTGATATTGCTGAAGGACTAAAAGAAGGAGTAAAATGGGGACATGGATGCCAAGTACAGTTGACCAGTGAAGGTAAGAGGGAGGTGCTAGCAGCCTAACCTTGTTACGGCCCTCAATGGTGGCTGGTTTTGGGAAGGTTGGAGGGGGGCAGGGTTTGACCTTTCTGAAGGTCAGAAAAGAAACCTGTCTGGAATCTTGGCTCTCAGGTCTGTATTTTAATCACTGGTGTGGCACAGTGACAGGCAAGAATAGTATTTCTCTTGCGGCTTGTTTGAAATTTTGTGAGGTTACCTATAGGACTTGTGTAGATAAGGAAACTAGCTGGAATAGCTGTTGAAACATGAGCTTCTTGCAGCACATCAGAACTAGCTCCATGTGTAGAACATCTCATTCTGGACCAAGAATTTGTTTTTGTCATAGAATTTAATACCCTTTCAAACTTCTACTGAATGGGAAAAGACAGTTTTTAGTTCACTCCCTGTGCAGAGCAATTTGAGAATACTTATTTCTTTTAAAATTTGCTTTCTTGTGTAAAGAAGGAACTAGACATGTAGATGTGAGGGGAATGTGTTTTGCCCTGTAAATTCTAGAGGAGAAAGAAACCTGCTTTGCAAAACTAAATCCAGCCCTCATAAGAAATCAAAAGTAAATTCAAAGGTACAGGAGCACAGACACTACCAATTGCAACTGTGTGTCCTTTTATGGTAAGTTTCAGAGCCTGATCTCATCACATTCCCAGTTCATAACAAGTGCAACCATGTGATTGCAAATACATCATGTGCCTGGGAGCACAGAAGGCACACCGGGAGATGCTAACCAGATGAAGGTAAGGGTTTGGACTGCAGTTGCAATTACAACCCCTAGTAAATCTGCTCCTGGTTTGGGGCCACAAGGTTATTTATCCTAAGGAGAGAATAGGCTGTTTCCTGTAATCTGTTGTGAGGCTTGGGGAGAGTGAATAAGGTGTGGAGGAGTGCTACTTGGAGCAGAGGAGGTTTGGCTTTAATTCGTGTTGGCTACCCTTCCTCCTATTTATTTGACAGATTTTGCTCTATGTATTTTAAATAAATGGAGGAATGTATTTAGCTGAGCTTTTCCTGAAAGGCAGGAGAAGTCTCTGAGCACAATCTGTGAAGTTTTCTCTTCCAATATCCCTGTTGCTTAATAAAACCCATAGCTGCAGCATGATGCAGTTTCTACCTCTCTCTCTTCTCTG
This sequence comes from Balaeniceps rex, assembly GCA_013401315.1. Classification (NCBI taxonomy): domain Eukaryota; kingdom Metazoa; phylum Chordata; class Aves; order Pelecaniformes; family Balaenicipitidae; genus Balaeniceps; species Balaeniceps rex. The sequence goes on from VYZW01011461.1 coordinate 6,825, forward strand.
TGGGAGCTGCTTTTCCTGTGAACTGAGGTCAGCCATTTGAAGAGTCCCCAGCACAGTATAAACCAAATTTTCCATTGATGCTCACTGTTTTCAGGGGCTGTCAAAGGCATCTCTTTAGCAAGCTACGTGGATCTGCCTGTCCAAGGCTCTGATGCATGCTTAAGTGTCATTCTTATTAAAGCTAATCAGTTATAGGCTCTGTCTGTCACCAAGAGCAGCTGTTTGTCTCCTAAATGAGAATTCCCACACCTGCGCCTGCCCTCATTACAGCTACATCCCCACCACACTGCCTCCTGCTCACTTCCTTCCCTTCCTGCGCCTCTTCTAGCTGGAAGCCAAAGCCAAAGACTCCTCTGGCCTGTAGGTGTTGTGCGCGCCACGTGACAATTCAGAGGGAAGCCTCATGGTCCGGCGACTGGAACAAATGTCCGCAGGACTGGTGGTGCCTGGGATGCAATGCTGGCTAAGCAGCTGACTGCGTGGCCTTGGGCGAGTCACTTGACCTTGGCATGCCTCAGTTAACCCAGCTGGAAAATTGGGTAAAAAGCAGAAACCCTAACGCTGTGCCTGAGCTTAGTTCTCCTGGGGAAAGATATAAATGGCAGGAAGGTGGGTGTTTACTGCTTTAGGCTTATGAATTATGTGAAGTATTTGGATGACTGGAAGTGCCAACTGGTGTAAATAGCTGGTGCCCAGGTGCACGTAGAGAACAGTGATAGAAATTGATGGCAGCGCTCCCTAGGGAAAAGCACTCAGATTTTGTCTCAGGCCAGGAACATGCCGTATTTGCATGGGAGGCAGTGGCCAGCTGTAACTAGAGTTTAGTGAGTGACTGTTGTGCTCATGCTGGGGCACTTTTTCTTGGTGTATTCCTTAAAGATCTGATTTTCTCTGTTTGGGGCATCCCTGTTTTTCTGGAATATTGGGAGACTAAGATGAGTTAGAAATATATTGGGCAGAACTCAATAGACTCCATTCTCTATGATTTACCTATCACTGTGAAGTAAAAAAGGGAAGAAGGTAGAGGAGGGGAAGGGAGTAGATGCTACAACTGTGAATGTGCAAAAGCAAATCTGAGGAAGAAAAGCAAGTAAAAAGAGTAAGTTTCAGGCCCAGTGGCTGCTATTTCCTTTGAAATATTCTGGCAGATTTGGTCAGCTTGTGATTTAGCTAGAGCTAGACACACAGTACTCCAGAGATGCACAAATTGCTTTCAAACAGCTACTCTTGTAGCCTTGCATCAGGCTCTGGGTCAGGAACCTCTCCATGACTTCAGTCCTCTAGCTCCAGGCTGCCGTTTACCAGCCTACCACAGTCCTTCCGGCCTCTCTCATTGAAGTCCTGAATCTCCGAACAACTTGTATCATGCAAATTTTCTGGTAAATTAAGATATGGGCTCTTTGCATCTCGCCTGTAGCTTGGTAGATGCATCTTAACCTGTCAGGAAGAGTAACAGGTAAGGAAAGATCTTGCATGTTTGAACAGCTCCTCTCTCCACCCTTGTTTTCCTCCACTTTCTTAAAGCAGCATGACCGACTTGGATCTGCCATTTGTTTTTGCAATAGGGAGGTGTGGTATCTGGTCCAGAGAAAGAAAGTTGCACAGCATGAAATTCGGGCATAAACTTCAGCCAGAAACAAAATTATTTAAATGGCAATAAAGATTCATTCCACTCCTTGCAGATTCCCCCATGCAGCCTGAGTGGCATTTTTCCCAGTTCCAGTCCAGGGGGATTCATATTAACAGCAGACCCGAATGTGCTCTAAAGTAACATTAATCATTGGCCAAGGTCAGCAGGACAGAGCTTGCAGTAGTGGAGTATGTTTAGCATGTATCATCCTTGTCTTCTTTTTCTATCTGTCCAATTTGGTTCACCTGCATGTGTTCACCAGCTTGTGCCATCCCCACTCTCCCTCCCACCCTCCCTCCCTCCATTCCTTTTTAACTTTGTGAAAACTGACATTGCTGAATTCAGAGGCAGGCACTTTATCTTGGTGGCTGGCTGCCAGTTTATCTAATCCAGGGCTGACGCATTTGACTTAAGGCTGTGTTGTCACTTGCCCCTGAGCTGTGCACCTGTCTGAGGTGCTCTGTCCATCTCGTTTGGACTAGCATCCCCCCTTTGCCAAGGCTTCTTGTAGGTTGTCTGCTATAGATAAAGAAAGGGAGGGCCAATGTTAGAAGGAGCCTGCATAGAGGGAAAAGAAAGAAGAAGAACAAGGAACGGTAATGAATTACTAACAGTCATCACTGTGAGCCATCTGCAGAAATCCCCATGACAATACAGACACTGGGGATATTGCTTGTAAGCAGTGCTGTTAACACCTTCTGCAAAGGAAAAGCTTTGTGAACACCCACTGATCCCAGAGAAGGCACCCACTGGAAGCCAAGTTTGCAGCAGGCATTAATAATCCTATAGAACAATATGTGCCAGTTAGAAATAGCTGAGCTATTTATCTCCAGAGCTCTCCTTGGGCAGCTGCGGAGGGGCTGGCCTTCTGTATTTCTGATCGACACTTAGTAATCCAATATCTCTTCTATCTAAAATACATGATCAGAATGATACAGCACAGACAATTAGTCTTTGATATTATTATTTGTGTTATTTAGCATAGACTTGGCTGAAGCGTGAATGTTGTATTGTACAAACAGATAGTAATAGGCAATCCTTACTCCAAAAATGAACTATCTCAATAGTCAATTAAAGGATAGATCAAATGAAGTGATGTACCTGGCATCAAATGCAAGGTAAATGGCAGAGGTAGAGAAGACACCAGGTCTTCTTGCTCCTGGCCTAATGCCTTTCCCCTATATCACATTGTGTGAGCACTGCTTTTCAATAGAGTTTCACAGAGCTCTGCAAGAAATTGTGAATGAATCTCCACCAGAATCCCCCGAAGAATTCATGAATGAAACTATATCACAGTCCTGCAAGTTAAGTATTCTTGTTCCCAGTTTGTAGGGAGGCACAAGTTGCTAACCCAAAGTTAAACAGCAAACAAACTCCCAAGGTTTTCACTTCACATCCTTTTCAGGTATTACTTAAAATATTATTAGGTGATGGCAGACCGCTTTTTCATGTGGAAAGAATCTGTGAGCAATAGACTGCCATTATTCACATTTAATGTGTTCTTCCTTACCTGAAAAACTACCTTGGCACTAGAGAGGACAAGGAGCCCAATGACTAGGAGATGCAGGTCTGGTGTAGCCCATGTAAGTCAAATGAAGCTTCATCCATCCATTGAAATCTTCCCTAAGACTGAGGCTGATTTTTCTTCTGCTCACCTTCCCCCTTCTTGTTTCTGCACCAGAAACCCCAAACTCTTGTGGTTTTAGGCTGTGCGAGGGCCCAAAAGACTTCGGGGCATTTTGACTAGTGAAATGTCATGGAGCCCTGAATTCAAGGTAGGCACCTCAGCTTGGCCTCTGTGCCTGCTGTTAATGGATGAAGGCAAACCATCGGCTATCACTGAAGGAACATGCAGTAATGAATTCTGCTTGGAGACGAAAGGGTGTAGATCCTCTCTCAAAGAAGATTCCTCATAAATAAATAAATGGTGGCTAGGCCTTCCCAAATAATGCATCTAGCAGGTGGAAGAGAACAGGGCTGCTGTCTCCATTTATGTCAGTGAATGTTTATCCAAATGGATGGACTTTCTGGGGAAAATGCATGGTATATAAAACACCTGACATCTGCTGAGTTCCAGGTGCCTGCCAAATTCTGCCCGGTCCCAGGTGTGCTTATTCCCTATTAAGTTTGCTGCTGCCAGCAGAGTGACAGCGTACCGCAAGTAGAAGGGAAGATAGTGATGATCAGTCCCTCTGATAGCCGTTTTGGCGGCGTCAAATTGTGTTGCCATGCACTCAATCCCCTGCTTATCACAGGATGCAGCTGTGTGCTACTGGAACCAGTTCTAATTGTGCTTGTGGCTGTCTCCTGAAGGATTTTAATAAGCCCTGCAGAGTATGTAGGAATTAGACAGTGTCTCTTTAAGCAGTTTGTAAACCCCCAGGAGCATTCTTGATTTTTCTTGCAGAAGCCACCAGAACCAATCCACGTAGTGGTTCATGTAGGTAGTAAGGCTTTGCTTGTTTATACTCAGCAGAGACTGTAATTTTGAATGGAACAGTGGCCATGTGACTTCTTCGTATTCCTGACATTGTCTAGAGAGCAAATACACCATCCCCTGGTGAGAAGCCTAGTCTGAAGAGGTCTGCCTGTACAGCAAAGATGTGCAATTCCTCAAATACACTATTACTATTCAGCTGGTGGTCTTCCTTGATGCTATCACCGATAGCACCTCCTGCTGCAGCCCTCTAGGGGCACAGCATAGAACTGACCTTTTTCAAATGGAGCACCCCTTTAAAAACCGTTCTCATATATTTTAATTAAAGTAAAAGAGCAAATTTTCAGATCATAAAGGCCAACTTTATTCCTAAAAGCAAATACAAGCAGCAGGTAGTAAAAAGAACTAGATCTTTATTGCAGAACATTGTAGGTAATAAATATTTATCAACTTAAGTCACTTAAATGTGAGCTCATCTGTGACTTTTCTCCACCAGTCCTCTTCCTCCATCTCAACTAGGCACAGCATTTACCTGTTATCCATCTGTTCACTCCATTGTAATCTGCTACTGATTACAGAATCTTCTTTTCTTTCCAATTATTACTTCTCTAGAAAAGCATCAGTGAAGAGAGCTAACATATTATCATTTAGGAACTTCTCATTAATGAATGGATAAAGATTTCTTTGTTCTTACAGAGAAAAAAGAAAGACAAACATACACAATCATTTCTTGTATAGTTTCACTTAACAGAGCAAAAAACACTGCTGCTTTTAGTGAGTGGGATTCCTGAAGTAAGTGAACTCCTGGGGAAAAAGATAAAAAATGGGTACTGGGAGGTAGCGTTCATCTCATTTCCCAAATATTCTTCGAAATCTGAGTCCTTGTTCTGGCTACTGTTGACCATGGGCCTATGATGAGAACATAGGTTTTGAGAAGTGATTAGGGAATGACCTGCCAGAACAAGTGGGAAATCAATTAAATGATTGAGGTAGGGGGGTTAAAATGAACAAAAACCACATCATGAAACTGCAAAATAATGGGAGCCTAAAGCATGTATAGAGTTAGAGAGACAGTTGGGTAGACATTCCAGGTCAATCGGTCCTTGCTGATTGCCAGAAGCAGAAGGGAGTAGACAGACTCACTCCTTAGTTGTTCTGTTTGTTAGTGTGTTTCCACAAGCAGTGGCTGCTGGCATCTGTTGGGAAACCTCTGGACTAGCCAGACCCCTAGTCTAAGGTCCACCTCTAAGTGCTTTCCCAGTGTCGGTAAGGCTGGAACTGTCTATTTTTTTACTTACAGGTATCAAAACCAAGGCATAATGTTAAATGGGGCCTTAGCAAAATATGAATAATAAAATGATAACTGATAAATATGTTAAAAATTGATTTTATTGGCACAAAGGACCAGACTCAGCTGAGTTAATAAATTCTACTTTTTGTATGGCATTGGTAAATTTGGGACTAACTTTTCACATCCAGGTTACCCATACTACTGCTCTGTTTGGCCATAGCTTTAGGCCCATTGTGCCTGTTCTGAGGTCTCAGAGGGATGCACTGGGATATCCCATCAAGTATACAACATGAGCGAGCAAAGCAGCTCCAGCTGTGAGGGTAGCAGAAGGTATCATGTCTCAAGTGAAACGAGCATAGCTTCCCTGTGGTTTCCCTGTTTTGGTAGGATGGTACAGCTCCTTGTTCACTTGTAGTGGAACAAGTATCACGTGCACATGCTCTTCGCCATTAGGAAAATGCCCTTTGGAGCAGGTCATAATTTAAAGAGCTCCTTTGTTTGATAAAATGTGTTTGGGGTTTGGTTGAGTGGAAAATGTATTCATTGCAGATTAGCTTTCAGTTGTAGCTTTTTTTTTTAAATTGTCGATGTACGGGAGCTGGGCTTTGTGTGTAAGCCCCATTCTTGGTGAGAGCTCATTGAAAAAAATTAAATGTGTGATTTCCCATATGTTTTGTCTGAATGCACTGAGTACTGAAAATCCTGGGAGGGGGTTAAGTTCCTGGTGGGCATTATGAGAGTTTGGGGGTTGTATCCCAGGCAGACCAATGTTGTCTTCCTCTTGCAGCTCTGCCAGGGCATTTCGGCTTTGCCTTGATCTCCCATCATGCGATACCCACAGGGAACCACAGATTTAGTTCATGTCATCCCTCTCATCACCTCCCCTGATCTTCTCCCGTTTCCCATTGCACTGTCTGAACACCTCATTATTGCTTGGGTTGTTGTCTCTCTGGTGATGTGGCTGAACCTCCTGTATGCCTGGACACAAAGTCATCCAGTTAATTTTGCTTCAGGCTGGGGCTGCACTGAAACCTGTGACTGCAGCGGGTAGAATGTGAACACGTGAGGCCATTACATCACCAGAGCCTTTTCTCCTGCTTTCCATATTTTCCAGGCTTCTTCCTGTCACTTGCATCAAGCAAAAACCAGTACAAAAAACTTGGTAGTCAGTTATAGAGAGAAGTATTTTGATTCACTCCTGATCCTGAAGTGCAACATTTGAAGAGCAGAGAGGAAAGAAATAGCTGTTCTTGTAACCTTTGTTTTGTTGTTGCAACCTTTGTTTTGTTCTTGCCGTTTCTGCAAAGGGAACGGGAAAGCCCTTTACAGGGGCTGGGGGACACTACTCAGTGCTTTCCCATCCCCCTGGTGCACAGATGATGGATCGCTCAGCTGCATATGCACTCTCTTTCTCTCTCCAATGCGTTACATTATTAGCCCTGTTCTGGAGAGCAGCGGTATTTAGGATTGGGCAAGGATGCCTTTAGGATGCATGTTGATTTGCTCATAGAACAGGAGGGATAGAGGGAGTGAAAAGTGAGGGAATGAGAATTGGGTCAGACAGAAGCTTCCAAAAAGCTTAGCTTATTTGGAGAAGAGAAGAAGAAGGCAGAATAACAAACCATAGGACAGTGAAATTGATTCCCCGTTCCCTCTTCATCATACCCTCCTCCGGGTAAACCTGTTTTGGTTGATAGTGAATATTTCATGCAGTGCTGAGCATTTTCCGAACTGTGGTGTCCTAGTTTTTCCACCTCCAGACCCAAAGGAACGTTTTTACATCATGGAGCTTTATTTTTGGGAAGGGGAGGAGGGAGTGGAGGCTGCAGGCTTGCAAAAAGATGGCAACAAAGAGTGGTTCAGAGAACGTCTTGGCTCTGATGTCTTGGCTGAGAATCTCACCTCCGCTCCTTTGCTCCCTCCAGAAAGCTCAGTGAAAAGGGTCGGCTCCCAAGGGATGGATGGTTCCAGTCGGAATAAAATAACCCTAAAAATGGCACCCTGCCTCTGCCTGGGTCTGCTCTCAGCACACTGCCATCATTGTAGCTGCTTCGTCAGCTAACAACAACAAGCTGTTGTTACTGTCAGCACTGCAGGTCTGTATAGCTCCCAAGGGGAAGAGCTGTGTCTGTTCTACCTCATGCACCAGCACCTAGAGGAGTGCCTGGCTCCTCACTGCATGTCAGCTGTCCCTTCACAAAAGGGGAGGCACCGAGTCTCGTCCCTCTTTACTATCTCCCCACCTTCCCTCCATGTTGAAAGACCAGCTAAGAGTTTGCAGGTGTGGCAGTGCGAGTCCAAAAGCCTCCTAGGTCCTGATGAGGTGGCCTCGAGTGTCAGAGTCTTTTGAGTTCATTGCAGTAGGCTTTAGGTTGGGCACTTTATCCTTTAAAGGAAACCCTCAAATCCTGCTGGGTGCTTAAGAACCAGCGTAGGGAGCAGTGTCATTCTTTCCCAATATTTTATTCCCTCTTTTGAAATCAGTCTTTCAAAAGTTTCCACATATGTTTTTATGAAGCTGGTGGAAGATGCCTGCTTGAAACTGAGACCTTCCACACCACAGTGCCTCCAGCTGCCTCTGAAAGCACCACAGTAGAATAAACTGCCCCACTAATCTGCCAAAGAGCTCAGTCTTGTGTTATTCCCCACCACAGCAATCTCTAAAGGAGGTTGGTATCCCAGACCCTGCTGTGGATTTGCGTTTCACAAGTGCTTCTTCTCTTTAGGATAGGCAGAACAGCTATGAAACCTGGAAAAGTCCTGGAGCCTCAATATGCTAGCTCGTATTAGCCTCCTGAAAGCACACTTTACCTGACCAGCTGAATTAGCATCTACTGTAATGAAGATAGCAGCACAGCAATTCAGACTCTGACTCACCCCTATTACGGACTGCAAAGCCCAGCACTCGTGTTGCATGATTCCCTAGATAGCCTCTTTTCTCCTACCTTGCCCTCTATGCTCACTGTCCATTATTAAGGGGCACAAACTGGCAGAGATTTTTCCTCAGACCACTGAGCTGCAGCTCTAGATCCTCTGCTCCCGGCACGTCAGTCCACAATGTGAAGCATTTGCTGTGTGGCTTGTTAGTCTGCAGGAAGCTGTGTTCACACACCCTGAAGGACGTGGGGCAGGAGCGAAGCACGAAACCGCTTAGTTAATGCTTTGGATTTGAAAGATTTTGGTTGGTGCAAAAAGGCCTGAACAAGGTAATGGTACATCTTTCTTCCTTGGTGATTCTTGTCCCCTTACAGGGGGAGGAAAAATGGTTCTTTTGTGGTGTGGTGGAGGTAACAGGAGAGCTGTGGAATATCCCCAAAGCGTGCTCCACCTCCACAGTGTTACAAAACAGCAGTTCAGCGGGGGACACAGAAGCACTTAGGGAAACTGCAGTTGAAACTAAGTGAACCTTTCAGTCTACTTACCACAGCATTTGCAGTCCCTGCTTCAAGGAGAAACAATAATAAATAAAAAAAAAAATCTTGCAAAAGGAGCTAGTATCCGTCTAGACCATTGGATGAAATAAAAAGTGACAAACAAACAAAATCACCAGCTCCTGCTCTAGAAACCGTTGTTAAAAATAAACCATCATTCACTGCTGCAGTCCTGCCAGTTCCTCCCTGCTGAGAGCAGGAGACCCAGAATACTGCCTATCTTTACATTCCCCGCACATGTTGTATAGTTTAACAGCTCTCTCTGTTGTCATGACAAAGATTCCCTGCTTTTCAGCATGAAGCTTGCTCTATTATTTCTAGTCTACCTGTAAAGCCGCCTGCCCTCCCTCCCAGCTTACACGACACTGTATTTTCCTGTGCTCACAGGGCGTGTGGTGTCTCTGCTTGCTTCTGACTTACATGAGGACAGTTGCGGACTCCCGATTCCTTGCATGGAGCCAGGGCAGTAGAGGAGAGCACCAGCACCAACCACAATCAGGTGCTCAGCTGTGACAGTGTGCTTTGAACTTACATTTTGCTCCTTATGATATATTGCAGACTTCACCCCCCACTGCTTCATTCTCTGCAGGCTGTAAGTTGAGTTAGTGGTGACATTTGAAATGTCATTTTTTGTCTGTTTGTCAGGGGGTGTGTCTTAGCACATGTCCTGGCATACTAGGCACTGTAGCTGTGTTCAAAACAAAGCAAAGGACCATCTCTGACCTGAAGCATTTACAGTCTAAACAGGCAATGCATGTAAAAGGGCAGAAAAACATGGGAAAAGTCAACTGTCTCTGTTCTCTAAATACTGAACTAAGGCACAGATAGATTAAGTAACCCATCCAGGGCAAAAGAAGCTATCAAGAAAATCAGAAAGTGAAGCTAGACTTTCTGAATCCCAAATCAACACCTCAACCTCGCACCCTCCCCTGTCAGAGCAAGGCAGTGCTGATGCCATATTTCCCAGAGAGGTTTGCCAGAGTCTTTCCAGACCCAATGAATCCAGACTAAGTTATGAGATCCTTAGACAGCTTTATGGCTTCCTTTGGATATCATTTCACATAATCATTCCACCTTTAACCCCACCCCATGAAACCTCCAGGTTTTAGGTGGTCATCATTTTGTTTAGAGGTATGCTAAAGGTGGGTGTGGATGCAGACCTCATTCAGATTCAAGTTTGGAACTGTGTATATGCATGCAATAAAACATATTGCCCCTTTTATTTCATTTTAATATTCTCTCTGTTTTGTATGTATATTTATGCCAAACAGTATCGATGTGTCCAATATTTGGGGTGCTTTTCTTGAGGAATATGTAGAAAACATTTGCTGTAACGAGACTGACTACTCCCATCGCCAGTGGGACCCCACGGCAGCCTCTCAGCACCTCCAAAATTTATGGCTTAGGCCTAGACTTTTCATAGGGGCTCAACTTCCATTGTTAGCCCAGATTTTCCTTAGACCTAGACAACTGAAGTGTCTGAGCAACTTGAAAATCCAATTTTTATTTTGGAAAAGGGGATTCTCCTTAAAATCTTAGCTGCAGGTAGTTCAGCAGCTGAAAATCTGTCTCTAGGGTGCTTAAGTGCAGAGAACCCAAAATTACTGAACTTTCTGAAAATGGGGGCATTACCTGCTGCTGCCACCCGTAGGAGAGCTGCCAGAGGGGAAACTTCCTTCCTTAAGGGGATTCCTGATGGGGGGAGTTGTCAACATTTGATGAAGCTCCCACTGACAGTACCTGAATTCCCAGAGGGAGAAACAAATACTAGCAGTAAGCAGTATTACAGAAAGCTTTTTAGTGTTTCTCAATGGTGATTTTTTCAGAATTATCATGATTACACTTTTGGAAAAAAACCCTCATTTAAGAAGAGGCTCTTTAATCCTAATGTAAGAAAATCCCCTGTGCTCCAGTTTGAAGAATATTTTTCTTGGGAATGAAAAGGATGCTAGCACATATCAAGGGCCTGACCCAAGTTATGTTCGCACTGGGAGGCTGCTTTACAGTGACTGACAGCAGTCCCCAGTGAGGAAGATGTACCAGTGAGGTGTTCAATGCTGATGCTTTCTAATACAGCCTGCCCGCTCACATGTGCCCCAGCAAGTCCTGGAGCCATCGTCCATGTGATAGTGACACTGTTCTGAAGTAACTGCTTGTTCCAGGGTCCTGAGGAAAAATTGCTTGGAAAGGACAAAGGAATGAAATACAAAAAGGATGACAATCATTCTTGAAAAGACCACCTGGCACCTGGTCACTCCCAGAGCTGGTCTGGGCAGGGGGTGGTGGTCACTGGAGGGAAAGAAAGGGATGCAGGTAGAAGTTACCACCAAAGAAACATTAAATCCTCTCTCACTGGGTTTGAGTGGAGCTGTTGTATGGGCAAAGTCCTGTGTGAAGGTAGAAGAAGCACCCCAAGTGCATCAGAGCCACCCTAGGAGTCTGTGGAAAGCAGTTGGTTTTCTTCATTTATCTCTGGATTCCTGCTTCTTTCTATTTGTCCTGCAGGACAAAATACCCATATTGTAAGGGTAATCTGTGACAGTGAAGGGGTGGTTGTTGTTTGTGCTCAGCCAGTGCTGCAGAGGGAATAGGATTTCTGACATCACTCATCTGCTTTGTACCAGCACATCAAGTCATGTGCAGCTCCCTCTTTTTTCTGTTGGTTAGTTGAAAAATGGGAACGCGCCTTACATTTTGGAAATGCTTGGCAGTCCTGTTCTGGCTGCTGACTGATCTTTGGTTTGGAAGAGCTATTACTGAAAGAAGACTTCCCTTTTGGTATTACATACTGCATTTTGCCAAGCAGTTATGTTTGTCAGTAGTTTGAAGGGCACAGCCTGCTTTCTCAAATCTCTCTGCAGCATTAGAGGGAGTAAAGATGCCTGTCTCTAAGGGTAAGTTAGAGTAGCCTCACAAATGCTCTGACTTCTGTTTTGATTCCCATAGTTTTGAACTCCAGGGACTGAAGGAGAACAGCAGCTGTGCTTCACCCACCAGCTGGCACTTTCACGTGTCCCTGACGTATCTGGGTGGGAAACTGGCACAGAGTCTTTAGTCCAACTCTGCAACGATTACAGTGGCCTTTTGCATGGGAGGTTGCTTCCATGCATACATTTTAATGCCCTGACTGCTGGAACATCAGTGTAACAGAGAGCCGGCCACAACCACCGTGAGGACTGCAGTACAACTCTTTTTCCTGCTTTTAAGGTCAGAACCTATATTCCTCTATTGCAGCGCAAAAAAAAAAAGAAAAGGATGTTTCCCTTTAAAAGCAGTTGAGGAAGGGAGAAAAGCCTTGCGTAGCAAGGAGGAGACAACATCCTCAGTCTTTAGGTGTCTGCAGCGGTGGCAGTAGCAGTCACATCGCGAATGATTAATGAGCAGGCAGGCTGGATATGAGGAGCAGAGCACAAGCCTTGTTGCAGAGCTGGCTGTGGGGATCCCCCAGGGAGAAGCAGGCTGCTCCGATACAGCAGACGACTGGGGGCGGCTTACAGAGAGCTGACTGCACAGAAGGCAGCAGTTCTTAATGGTGCTGATGTCTTTGGCAAATTGGTGGCTTTGGCAAATACTTATCTTGTGCCCCCATACTGCTCCAGTGAACAAAGGACTTGAGAAACGTAGCTTGACCCCTTGGCATTAGGTGGGTTAGGGGCTGGAAAAAGCAACTCTATTTAAAGAGGTGTCATAAGGGGAAGAGAAAAAGGAAAGAAGGAAATTCTCCAGCCTGGGTTAAAAATAAAATACAAATCCTATTTTAACCCCTTGCCAGATTTGTTCTGCAGGTGTAGGATTGCTCCTGCAAAATGCAGGTGTTTCGAGCAAAATGAGGACATTTCTAGAAAGGTGCCCTGTTTTTTTGTAGCAGAACAACAGGATATATATACCCTCCTAAGCTGCACAATAAACTGTTTGGCAGTGCTTGAGGCATAAAGTGGTTGTTCAACTGTACATAGTCTATGCATCTGCTAGATCCCCAGTGTGTTTCAGAAAGGGAAGTTTGCACAGAACTTGGAGACAGCCAGAAGGCCAAGAAACACAGCATGCAGCAGGGGCAGCAGAACCAAAACGCTTATAATAAAAGTCATTCTGCCAAATAGGACTTCTGGTAAAATGCACAGTCACCCGTGAAGGCAATCCCCTCAGGTTGTCTGAAAATCCTTTTGGTTGAATAAACAGTATGAGGGAGAAAAAATTAGGCTGGGTGGACCTAAATTTGAAAATCAAGCTCATTCATTCATGTAAACGCTCTGTAGATTCTTGTAGTCCTGTTTCACCTGAGGTCCTGGGTTCTTTTGTAACATCAGACACTTCTCCGAGAAGGAAGGAGGCCGCTGCAAACTGGGTGGTTAACTAAATCTTCAGGTCTAAACAATATCATCAGAGTGATCCCACTGAAGAGCTGAATAGAGGTGCAGACTCCCATCTGGAGGCTTGGAGAATATGCACACATATCATGGAAAAGGGTGAGGAAGAGCCATTATAGCTCAGATCGAGGAAAGGACACAGCTATGCATTACACATTTCCTTTCCCTCTAGAAGGAACGTTGTCTTATTCAAAAATACTCAGACCACTTTTAAGGGAGGGCTGTTTGCTTTGGTTTTTTCCTCTTTGCTTATTTTGTGTTTCAGATTTAAAGAACTGCTTAGTATTTCCTTAATGAGAGTGTATCAGAGCTGTATGCTCATATACATTTTCTGTAAGTTAAGCTTCGGCTCGTTTGAAGGTAGAACTGACAAGCTCAGGCCTTCAGTAGGTAGGCAGCAACCTCCTCTCCTGTGGGCTTTAAGTGACTGATCATTTGCAGATCATGAGCAAGATAAGGGATCAGAGAGACACAACAGTGCTTCAGGGATCTTGGTATGCCTGGAGAGTGCTAAATTATACCCTGTGGAGACATCTCAGGTTTCTCAAACAGGTCACTGTTCCCACAGAAGGAAGAGGGACGACAGTGCCTAGCTCCTTGGGTAAATGAAGTCATGTCCCAAGGAATATCATCAAAAAAGTAGCTCTGCAAAATGCGTGTTTAATGGGTCAGAAGTAAGGACTATCCCCACTTCCTGGTTGGCCACCAAAAACATTCACATTGGCCACCAAGAGCTTTCAAACTAAATGTGTTACTCACCTACAGGTTTGCTAGAAGTTACAAGGTAATTTTTTCCTCACCTTCTTTCATAACTTCACTGTCTTTCTATTGCTTGCAGGTAGACCGTAGACTATACAGTAGTGGTGCAGAGTGAAGTATGCACATTAAACACTTTGTTGAAATGGAAATAAAACATTTTCTACAAGTTCATGTCCCCAGCCGCCCTGAAGGGAACATGGAAAAGGTCTGGAAAATTGCAAGGAAAATCACTTCTGCCTCAGAAAAAAAGTAGTACAGAGCAGAAAAGGTTAATGGTTTAGAAATGTTAGCAAGCATAAGAGTGCAAAACCAGAAGAGGAATAGTGGGAAAAAGGCTCTCACAGTCCCTAGGATTTCACAGAATGTGGTTGTTCTTGAGTGGCTTCTGTGGTGGCATAAGGAATCCGCTCCAAAATAAAGGAACAGGCTCCCAGTTTGGATGTGTAACATTACCTTATGCTAAATACAGGAACATGTGGGCAGCAGAGTGATACCGAAGGACATGACAAAACTCTAGATAACCCTCAAGTTATCCCACTTGGGATGGAGTAAGACTGTTACTGAGGGAGGGAAAATTGCCTCAGCTCTGTTTAACAGTTACATAGATCTCTGCAGAGAAGAGGGCTGGCCTCCTAAAATCACCTCAATTCCTTATCAGCTGCTGTCCCAGCCTTTCTCATTGAACAGCACCCAGCAATAATTTTAGGACTCTCAGAAACAAAAGGGACTTGTCAATGTTACTGTGTTCCTCTAGCAAACAAAATGTGGGACGGGCTTGGGGCAAACTTCCGTAGAGCTTTCCTGAGTATCCTGCAAGGATGCTTTGCAGAAGTCTTTAGTTCACCTTGGCTCATTGGACCTGGCAAAACATGTCCAGCACAGAGCAACTAAAAGAAGGTGCTGCCCTGCTGTCCCACGGTGTCTAGCAACAAAGCACAGAAGGCAAATCCTTTACCTGGAGTGCACATTTCCTACTCAGAGAAGGGACTGTGAATAGGAATTATTTCTGTTTCGGTGCAGGAATGAGCTTAAGGGTAGGAGGCAGTACACAAATGAAATTTCTGACCCACACACAAATCTATATTATACAGCAGTAGGATGCACTCTAATCCCTGCCATCATACATATGCTAATGTAATGATCAGCTACCCCTAAATATCTTGAGGTTTTACATCCAAACTCACTGAGTTCTGTATGGTGCAAGGAGAGCACCTCTACAGTACTTTCCTCCCAAATACATTTGCATAAGTCAGCATTCAACATGTCAGCCTCGCAGCATGGGCACTGTTTCCTCCTATCTGAGGTTATTGCTGGGTTTCCTCAGCATGGCATCCGCCTCAGCAAGATTTTGGTGGGGCTTTTGTCTGTCCTGAGTTTGCGTGGGAGGCAGTGTAAGCTTTGCATGGAGGGAAAGGCTTTCTCCATTGGAAAGAAGGGAGCTAATTATGTCTTCTATAAAGAGATGTAATTGGTTTTCTTTTCTGTAGAGAGAGGATGACGTGAACAGCATCCCTTGCCTTTTCATTCCAAAACTCTGTTGTGACCGTATTGCTGAGTCTTGGAAAACTCCCCAATTCACAGGTTGTTTTTTGCATGTTCCAAACATCTGGGAACAAGGTTCAGCTGACTGATGAATGTGATCTCTGGCAGAAAATGCTGAAAAGTTGGGGAGGGAGGAGGGTAGATCTAGCCCAGCTGTCCATTTCAAATATTGCTGGTTTCAAATTTAGCGTGCCATCTTTTTAGCAAATTGTTTCTGAGCACTTTTAAATCTGCACATGTAAGTGTTATCATAAGTATTTGGTAAGTGCAAGGCATTTTGAATTAGATTGTGAAAGGAGGATGGCTGTATGTGTGCCAAAGCAACCCAAGGTGTACAGGCCTAAGATGGTATGAATCAAGTGAACCCCATTTTTCAAATTTTCTTCTGTTTTTGGAATGCTTGCTCTGCTACTTTCAGGAATAGCTAGAGTAAGCATGTCCAGCCAAGTCCATTCTTTTCAGAGAATTAAGCTAATTTGCTTATCATTAGAACTTTCCTGTTGCTTCCTCTATGTAATTTTTGAGTCATTAGCACTTTCTTTAGCGATGCGTTATCGCCTGACATAACAAAGTGTTGCATCCTGTCTTTGCTCTTCATCAGAAGCCAAATAGCTTTGAATTCTGTATTAGATGTGTTGTGTAGGGCAGATACAAAGGAATGGGAAGAGACTCAAGTAAGCAATGGCACTTAAAGATGACTATTCTGAAGATGCACAACCCACAACACCACCTTCAGAAAGAATGAAAATACCACTTTTCTCAAGTTTAAAATGCGTTCATTTCTTTGCTTGTCCTGGTCTCCATGCAATAATTCTGTGTTGGTGGGTGCATCTGCACTGCAGTATGGCAATTGTCATAAACATATAGTTTGCTTCAGAGTGACACAGGTAATTCAAGGGAGAAGTTTTCTGTATTGCAGAAGTGATTGTCTCTATGTGGAAAAGATGATCTGGTTTAGGATAAGGATGCTTTTGGCTATGGTTTAGTATGGTGAAGCTGAAGAATACACCATTAGGACTCAGAAAGGTTCAAAAATACTGCAGGATCTGGGAAGTAATGTTCAAGGCATAGATTCATAAATAGTGAGGCAGGCCTCATGTTACAAGACCCATCTCTAGGGACTTAAAACTGAAAGATGGAATTTGCCGTTCATTGCTGGCTGGCTCTGGTCTCATTTAGTAGTAAGAATCCCATGATTTTTGAGATAAAGAGATAGGCCAATGCTGAGTACTTCTGAAAGTCTGACCAGACTGAATTATGTATTGGAAAATATAATGGAGATGTGGAAAACAGTTGTATTCAGCTCCAGAGAATATGCTGGATCCTTCTTTAAAGGACGTGGCCAGAGATGTCTGAGCCCTCCTTTCTCAAGGAGGTTTGGACAATGTGGAGAAGGAATGACTTGGCTTATCCTCATTGTCTGTTCTGAGATGCTTGAGAGCCTGTCTTTACAATGTTGTTTGTAAACCTCCCTTGCCAAGAGGTGTCTTGATCCTGATATTGATGTTGATAGGCTGCAAGATGTCATCAGCACCTCCAGCAATAAGGGACTGGTGTGTGATGGGAAGGATATGAGAAGAGCGAGATAAAATAACTGAGAAACAAAATGTTCCTTCATTGCTGTCTTTGATCTCTTAACTCCCAGCTGTGAGAGATCCTGGATGCTGATGGCAGCAATCGACTAATTTTCTGCTGCTTCTCTTGCTTGTGCAAAACAGAGGAAGACGTTGTCTTCACTGAGGGGAGTACAAGTCTTGCTGTAATGTCTTCTGTTGCAGGCTGAACCTGAGGAGAGACAGGAAATGAGCACAGGCAGCCTGAAGACTGAGGCAAAATACGCAATTTTATTTCTTCCTCTCATCTCTCTTTCTGTCTCTTGCTTTGTGCTACAATTCCTGCCTTATTAGCCATTGTTTTGCAGATTAAAACCCAATGGAAAGCTCCCAGACAGTGTTGCTATCTTTGCTGCATCCCTGATGCCGAAGGAAGAAGTGGCAGGCACCACAGACAAAACTGTTGCATCAGGGCTAGCATCATCTTGAAAGCTTGTGTCATTTCTCAGCACTGATGTACAGTAGTTGAAGGGAGGGGACAGTTTCACAACAGCTGTTTAACTGCGCACCAATAGTTTACTTCTGACCTGGGACTGAAGCTGAGTCCATAAAGCTAATTTTGCTGTGTGAGTCACTGAAGAGCTGAGAGTAACAGGCTTTGAGCCCATCTGCTGTTGGCTAGATCCAAACAGGTAGCCCAGAGATTAAGATATTGAGAAGTCACTGCTGATTTCCCGTGCTGTTCAGTCCTGTCTTGCAAGATATGAAAAGACATGCTTGTGGTTGAGATGGGTCTGCATTAAAAAGTTATAATCCCACATATAGGTGAGTGGGCAGGGATGTTTGGAACTGAAGTACTGGTTCATGTCATTATAGAGATACACCAGTTATGGTCATGTCATTATAGAGAGACACTGAACAAGCGCATTCCTCAGACACAGTCTGTGCCTAGAGCACTTATTTTATGGGCAAAGCAGACTAATTTCAACATCATGGATAAGAATACGTAGTCCTTGGGATCAGTGTCCCTAAGATGAGATGGATGTAAAAGTGCTAATGTAGAGCTGGTGCACGTCAGGCGGGAGCTGCTGTTCATGCTGCAGTGCGATAGAAACTGTTGCCGACCTGTGGTAGAAGAGCTTGTCTGAAGCGTTGCTCGCCCTCCCTGGGTACGCAGCCACTGGCTCCACAGTTTGGCAGAATGTCAGCTGCTGATTCCTCTTCCTGCAGCTGCGAGGCCTCCCCTCAAGGCTCCCTCTTTATTGCAAAGCAAAGTGCAAACATGAACTTTGTGAGTCTGTGTTGCCCTTGGCCTTTTCACAGTTCCAGGATGAGGTCCATGCTGCTGTTTGTCTGGGACCATGTCCCTCTGGGAGGTGCAGTTGTGCTTCAACAGCGTGTTTAGAAAATGGAAACAAAACGGAGAGCTGGGGGTTGCTTCAGTGTCTGCTTCCATCACTGCCAGCTGTGAGGGACTATCAGGATGGAGAATCCCTTCTGGATACCAACCATTTGTATCTCGCTGAGTTTATTAACTTAGCTGAAATGAGATCCTTATATACAAGTACATGCAAATATACATCTAAAGAGTCAAGGGGCACCCAAAAGTGAAGGACAGGAGAATATAGTAGAATAACAAAAATCATATTACCTGTTTTCCACTCTTTGAAATGATTGATGTCATTAGGCTTGTTGTGGAGCAGGGCAAGGCAGGGATGGCGTCTGGCATTTTGCCTCCAATCTCCGTGAAGCTCCGGCTATTCTGCATGCTCCTGGAGCATTTGTTACCTGCCTTATTTCTTAGGGAACCAGAGATGGCCATTAAGGAAAGACGTAGAGAAGGAAACAGCAGCAATCCTGTTGATTGCTTCTGGAAGAGTATTAGGGAGAAAACGTAAAGGACATTTGTGTAAGACAATGCCAAAGAGCTAAACAAGGCCAGTGTGACTAATGGAGATAAAGAGGAAGAGGGGGAAGGAGACTAGCCGAGACACATAGGAAATGGTGGAGAGTTTGTCCTTTGAACCTTTTCCAAAACTGTGCTTTTAAATTTCTCTTCCTACTGATGGTGGACTCCCTCAAGGATCCAGTCCATGGTACTGTCAGCATGGCTTCGCTGTCTCAATCCTTTTCCTGGATGCTCCTGGGAACCCCTCTGCCTTATCGTATCCTCAACCAATGCTCTCAGAAGCTCTACACTACATTCTTGTCAGAATGTTACGCTGTGCTGTGCTATACTGCCTCCTTTGTGCTTGCCCATATTCCCTTAATGGGATTCAGCATCTCCTGCATCCTCCACCCACTCTTTGGCTCAGACATTCCAATGTTGTGTTTGGTACTGCCCATATTAAATCTGTAATGTCTCAAATAATGCAAGGAGCTCTGCGCTTGTATTATTTGAATTCTCCATACCCTTCAATTTTGCAGCTTGTTTCTCCTCTGTGTGTAGTGACTGTTTTTCCATAGCTAAGCATAGCAGCCCACAAGGCATTAAATGTTCTTGAATATACCTTCTACCTTCAGTAGAAGTAACTTCTACTGGGGGAAAATGAGTTATGAATTGCACTCCTTTCCTGCACTCCTGCACAGGGCCTGTTGGCTTCCTGCTCTTGAGTTCTTTAACATACACATCCCTGAAATGAGCCAGGCATAAGTTTGTTGGTCCTTCAGGGGGAAAAAGCTGCAGGTGATTACTGCCTACAGCATTGCTTGTGGGGGCTAGACTTAAATTTCTAAGTTTGGGGTGAGCACTGCAGGTCTGCATGGCAATGAGGGCTGCTCACATGAAAGGGACTGAGCATGCTGCTTTGGAGCAGCATATATTGGTGTTCACACAGGCTTGGCTGGTGGCTGCTGATTTGAGTGGCAGGTTTCTCATAAATACTGGGCTGGCTGCAAGTGAGTTAATTTTTTTCCCCTAGCAAAAAGCACAGCTGTGCAAACATTCTGCTTTGGGTCAACAACAGCACAGTGTGCATTAACATTAAAAACCAGGATAAGGAGAGAAAAAGAAAGGCAAGTCAAAGATCAGGTTATTCCTCCTGCAGAGTGGCTGTTGGTTTGTGTCCTGTGTCCTGCACTACTCAGCGATGGCAGCCAGGATGTGGCACTCACCAAAGGTGACAGGAAGCACAGGGAGGCTATTTGCCTTCTGGTGTAAGGGGCCAATTCTGCTGACTGCTGGCAGAGACTTGCACGTCAGTCACTCGTTAGCTGTGTACCACTGGGCAGCAGATAATCTCAAGTGCTGACTGAATAAATCCACTCCTTGTCAGCTCCCATCAGTGTCTCCTGCATGAAGCCCTGATGCTTCTTAAAGAAGCATATGCTGCAGATAAGTCTAAGTGCCATATTTACTTGGTAGCCTATGGCAGAGCACTGAGGAACACTGTAAGTGTTAACTACCGAGTTAAACCATGAAGTTCCTGGGTAGGATTTTCCATGGTTAGATAACCTGTAGCATCCAAACCCTGTCACTTCAAGACCTTGGAATCAATATGCCAGGTCAGGTCAGGAGTCCTCTCCTGTTGTGGAGGTGTGTTGGCACCAGTAGAAAGGATTTCTGAGAAAATTCTCACAGTATCCATTCAGCTCACCTCATACCCTCAAACTTTATGCCAAATTTTGAAATTCAGTGGAGCTTTAGAGTTGCAGTTTTGAAGGGACTATGGAAAAATACTTGTTTCAATAAAGACAAGTAGAAACTGACATTCTGTTATAATACTAGTTTGTGGAAAATAAATTTCCCTACTAAAGCTTCATGGTATAGAAGTTTGCACATGCAAATTTTAACATCAAATATGCATCTCGCTTGTTTATCACACAAACCTATTTTCATTTTCATTTATGGGGAAATACCTTTGAGAAGTACACATGCAAACAAAAATTGTTGTGGAATGAGCCCATAATAGAGCTTTCAATAAAATGAGGAATTGCTCAGCTTTCCAGTAATTTTGTCTGTTTGTTCTAAGTATTTTGTATGGCATTGTCTAGCTGCCTGATTCTGTGGAGATCTAAGTCTGGTTTCCCCCCTCGTTTATCCACTTTTTATAGAATCTTCTTGTAATCACTAGTACTTAGCAGAAAACCTGAATTCATGTTAAAGTATTTAATTAGTCAAAATTGTGTAATAGAAGATTTCTTCCAGATACCACTTAATGATCATTAGAAGGTCTGATTCAAAGCCCACTTAAGTCAACTGATGCCTTTTGTTGACTTCAATACGTTTTTAATCTGGCTCAGTATATTCAGAAATGAGAAGCTAATGGCTACAATAGCAGCAGGAAATACTCTCCTTAGATGGGCAACTTCTGTCGCTCTCCGTTTGCTTCCATAATGGCCTGCTGAATAAGTTTTGTATAAATGTATTGAAAGGCCACTTCAAGTGAAAAATCAACTAAATTCAGAGCTGCAAAGGAAGATATTTTAGTGTTTAATCATTTAAAGCCTGATTTTTTTTCCACTTCTCTATTTATGCTCCCATTGACATTAAGGATGCAACTGATATAATGTGGTATTGCTGAGATTTGGTAATGGTTTAAGTTTGTTTGGAAGAATGATATCCCCGTAGCAGTGACCCTACAGCACATACTGGGCCTACAGTTACTTGTTGTATAAAGCCGTTTCTGCTTTAATGCTGTCCTCTTCTGATTTCAAGAGTAGCCTATTTATTCTGTGATTATGGGGAAGAGTGAACAGGTGACCTAGATGGTCTTCACCAAAGCCAGTTATTTTTCACCATTTTTAACTTTCAGTCCCACATAACATAGAAGCAAAAGTACCAAATTAATAAAATCCCAGGTCTGTTCCTGGGATATTTCTGTTACAGCAGGAATGCAGACTTTCCAGAGGACTTGAGATTAGTTTCTTCCTATCCGATACCTTTGGTTTTGCTACTTCAACTCCGTGAAGTATCACAGTGATTTACTTTCTGCTTTCTTTGCTCTCATCATGGAAATGCAAATTACTGCACAGCAGGCCAGACATTGGAGAAACTAGGCACTTTGGTACAAGGTTTCCAGCCTGAGTTCTAGCTTGAGGAGTTAGATGAGCATCCTTTGAGGTTCATCCTGTGTCTAAATAATTCTGAACTCGGAGAAAGTTCATGTCCAGGTTGAGTTTCTAGTAACTGAGGGACAGCCATGAGTTCTGAAAAGTATTTCATTAATTACTTCAAAGCAAAGCAGAGTCAACATTAGAGAGCTTGATTTTCACATGACAACCTACCACCCCCACCCTCCTTCCACCATTTTGCTCTGAGTAGGAAAAACAGCACAACACATTTGCAGCCTGCAGGGCTTTATTGCCCCTCGCCACTTCTGCAACTCCAGACTTCCTTCTCAGGCCAGCATTTTGAGCAATATGGGAGCCACTGATGTCAATGGAGAAAGAGAGGGCTTTGTGGTGTGCTGCTGGTGAACTTCAAAGCATCTGAGGAGAAGCATCATCTGCTGTCCCCCAGCGTTCTTTGAGAAACGCTGCTGTTAATGACCGTTGCATTGTGCTTGCACAGATTTGGTAGATAAAATACAGCCTGGTAATATAAGACAGCTGTCCACTTCATTTTTCAAGTTCTCACAGCACCACATGGGTGATGGGTGACCCAATTGTTATTGAGCAAATGCATGCAAGAGAAAAGGAAACTTTCTTCATCACTGAGGCGAACCTTCAGGCTCCCTCGACCTGCCCTCCTTGCCTTCTGGGTGAATTAACACCCTGTGTGTCTGTGAGTCGGAAGGCAAGAGAGCAGAGCACTCACAGTAAAGACTGTGCCGACAAGATGGGCTTAAACCAGAGACGTGATTTCCTGTGGAGGAGAAGGATGGTGAAGTAGAGATGGAGGAGAGGAAACCAGAGTTTTGCATTATTCCTCTAAGCATTGTGTTGCCCCCATGCTGCACTTTGTTGTTAGCTGAATCGCTGGAGCATCCTGTCAAATCAGCCTCCTGCACAGATTTTTAAAACCTCTAATTGGCACCTGCAAGGTTACAAGTTAGGGATGTGTCTCCGTTTGCCCTGCACAGCCTTTCACAGCTCTTTCCCCCAGCTCCAAGGCGCTGGAGTGCTGCACAGTCAGCAGCCTACCGTGGTATGAGGCAACGCAGGCTATAGTTAGGACCCTGTGACGTGACCCGGCATTTGTGCGACAAAGAAAGCTTCACTTTTTTCCTTTCTCTTTTAACTATTATGCAAATGTTTCTCCATATTTCGTGTTTATCACGGACTCTGAGCCTACCTAGACAGGCTATTCTGAGCTTGGCCTGCTTTCTGATAATTGCATCTGCATTAAAGCAAACACCCCTGCAGGGTTTCTCCATTCCCCTGTCCTTGCCAGCTCTGAGCTGGACAGCATTCTGTGGCTTGCAAGCACAGGGATGCGCAAAAAAGGCATGCCAAGGGCTGGCAAAGCTCTGGGGAAGAAGGCAAAGCTGCGTGCTATTTCAGGCCTCTTTTATTTTGCCAGTGAGTTCAGATACCTCTCCTTTGCTAATGGCGTGGTGGCTGCTAGGTCCTCCTGAGCCATGCATCGGTAAAATCACTATTGAGATCTACAGTCTGTGTCCAACCCGTATCAATTACTGGCTTCTCTGTGGGGATATAAAAAATGAATAGAATCTGGGAGAGTTGCCCATTAGTAATGACTGCAGTAGTAATTTTGAGAAGGTGGTCCACTGCACTTTTTTGTGAACTGTTGTTTTTCTTTGGAAGGGAAAAGAGGCAGGACACTGTTGTAAGATTTTTGAGGATGATCTTTATCGGATTGCTGTTTAGAGAGCTGGGAATCTCTAGTCCTTGAAGTCATACATCCATTAGTGTCTTGCTCTTCTGCACAGGGCCAAGGCCTGGGCTATGAGAAGTACAGTAATGACACTTCTCCTTCATAAAGCCCCTTTTCACTAAGGATTATACAAAGTCTTACTGAGATGAGTAGATAAGTTTTGTCCTTGGTTTGCAGCTAGAAGAGCTGCAACGACAGTCTGCTACGACTGTCGAAAGCTGACTGCTGCCTGCGCTGGAGTGGTGCAACACACCACTGAACTGAATACTTTCAGTGTGAAATACTGCCAGGCACATCAAACCAGATGCTTTCTGCATACCTGGGGTTGAAATCAAGACCTCTGAAACTGTGTTTCTGCTCAGGATTAAGTTCCGAGGAAGTTAAAAATATGCACAGAACCTTGCACACCTCCCCCGGGAGGGAGAACGGGGTTGGATGATCCCTGCCGCACCTAGTGCAATGGTCACATTCCCCATGAAATACCTGGTCTCACCCATCCAAAGGGAACTTTGTTGGAGTTCCAGTTTCTGAGCAGCTGTGGTACGTGGTGCTGATGGTGAACCTCAGTACTGTTGGAAGGGTGTTATGGGAGTGGGTGCTGCTTCTGTTTTGGTTTTCCTCATTCTTGAAGCAAATACAACTTTATCAATTATAGGGCTGAACAAGCCCTCTGCAAATATCAGTTCATATCTTGTAAGAGAAAAGAGGAACGGGTCTTTTTGAAGAGGAGACAAAAATGGAATAAACTAGCTCTCTCCCTGTTTTTTTGGTGGAATAGCTGTACAGTTGAAATCTACCCAGCTTTCATTTCCTATTTGTATAAGTGGCTTTCATCTAAGTGCTGGTCATGAGTAAGTTGCGCCTACAGAGCTGTCAGCATCAAGTACTGTGTATCACTGAATTCGTAGCAGTTCTTGCAGTGCTGAACAGCACACATACACGTTTACATGCATGCGCACATACACACTTAATTCCTTTAGAGCTTCCTAATACACTTTTCTCTTCCTCACTTCTCTGAAGGAGGTATTTCCCGAGATGTCAAGAGTGGAAGTGGATCTCTCGTGACTTTTGACTCTGCAGAGAGGAATAAGTGTCTTTGGAAGACTAAGATTGACACATGTACAAACACCTTTTCCTCCATCCTGATATGTGAGGAAGGCCAAGCGTGATGTGATGCAAGAGTTGCTTTTGCTGGTTTTGTGTGGTGATAACCAACATGCTGGGAAATCCTCCTCTGCACAGTGCTGGAAAACTACTGCTTTCTAATTTCCTGCCGGGTATCTTACTGGCGTTCAGGGAAAGTTGCCTGTGTTCAGGCTTAGCACAGGATGATATCTCAGGAAATTAAAGGACATCAAGAACTAAAGGTATACTGGGGCAAGTTCCTAATTACTCATCTGATCCCTGCAGGGGAGATGTTCAGGGATGGTTCTGTAGTTTGTTCATGTTTTGTTTGTTAGCATAGCAGCTCCAGGACAATCAGTTATTTGAAGGAAACCTACCTAGTTGTCCTTGTTTGCTTCTTTAGGTCTTTTTCCTGCCTTTGTGTATTCCTGGAAATTTGTCATGCCCGACTGTGCAATGCTTAGACTGTGTCTTGTTGCAGAGTTTATTTCAGTAATCTACAGTCTCCACAGTGCTACATTAATTCCCTTCGAGTTAGTCTAGGTCAAATCAGAGCAGTTACAGTGTGGCTTTGAGCAGCACAGAGCAATTTTGCTAGCAGCTGAGAAATTGCACTGACTCCATCTGTAATGAATACCCTTAGTAAATCCAAGTTAAAAGCACCACAGCAGTCACGATAGGAATTTTGGGTGAGAACAGGACTTGCGCTAATTACAGGGACTTAGTCACAACTTGTTAACTCCGTGTTGAAGGCACGCTCTTAGAAGTAGCCATGCTCGGACAGATTGAGAATTGCGAGAAAGCACAGTCTTACGCTTAAGGCTCTGAACACTGTGTCTCCAGTAATCAGGTTTAATTTCTTGTTCTGCCTTGTACTTCTTATGTCACTTCTTATATTTCTTTCCCTTTCTGTGCCTCAGTTCTGCAGCTATAAAATCACATTGCTGTCTGTCTTGCACTCTTTGCCTCTCCTGCATACACTGCAAGTTCTTCAGGATGGGGATTTTCTAATATTAATTGAGTAGCAATATGTAGTGCAGCATGGCCACGCCTGTGCCTGTGGGAGTTCAGAAAGCCCTAAGTGACATCTTAGAGTTTCTGTACTTTGAGAATATGTCGTCAGCTTTGGATTGTGAGACAGGAACAGCCTTGAATGTTCATGTAACTCCTACAGCTAATTCCCTTTGGTAGATTTGGGACTTTTCTTTCAACCTTGAAATTTTGCTGGTTTTCTGTTCTGCAGGGCAAGGAGTGCTGAGGCTGAATAAATTGAATTTTTCTTAAATTATAGGAGTGCTAAATATGATACATTGTTATAAGTTGCCGTATCCTCTGCATATAAGGAGGAGTGGAAAATGGATAAATGGGAAGAAAATGTGTGACGATATCTAATGTATTCTAAGACCAAGCTTCTAATCTTCTCTATTTCTTTTTGTTTCTTCCAGGTGGAGCGGGAAATAGCCATCCTGAAGTTGATAGAACATCCCCACGTTTTAAAGCTGCATGATGTTTACGAAAATAAAAAATATTTGTAGGTATTGCTGGCTTTTGCCAGAGAAGAGGGAAGGGAGGGAGATGAGGGGTTTAGAACTTGGTAACATTTCTGAAAGAATGGAGAAGGGCATGTTTCCACCGTCAGCTGGTGTCCCTGTGATATCTGGTACTTGGATGAGCAAGGAACACTCCTTATTTCCTTGGCTTTTCTCATTTTCTTCTCTGTACTTTACTTATATGCTGTTTCTTTTCCTACTTAAAATGGAGGAGAGAGGACAAACCAATGTTTTCTATCAAACAGCAAGAAGGAAGGAAGGTTTGTACCTGTAAGATCTGGAACCATTTTGAATCAAAACTGTAAGAGACTGTTACGGTGGATAATTTGGATAACCTCCCTTACATAATAGTTTTAATTTAAACACTTGACTCTCTCTAACAATATTTTAAATTTGCCCCATCAGTAACAATTTTTGGTTTTAAGGGCTGCTGAAATCTGCTGATGGTTCTGCAGTAACAGTTAAGTAGCAAAGCCTTTTTTTTTTCCAGATCATTGCCAGTGCCAGACAGGGATGTTGTCCACAGACACAGTCATTTTAGCTTGACAGGGCACTAGATATGTTGAATCTGTTGTCAAACAGGCCATATTAATCTTGGCACAACAGGAAAAAAAAATCAATGTTCTCCAAATGGAAAAGGGCAACCCAGTAGGGAACTCAGTGTTATTTTCAGCTTTTTAACTGGTTATTGCAAGTAGAAGAGAGTGGTTAAAAAAAAATTAAACTATTTTTAAAAACCACCATCCATTGGTGACCTCTTCTTAATGTCACAACACAAGAAGGGATGACTGTTTACCCAAAGAAAGTGTGTTGAATGGAGGTAACAATCCCTCATGGACTATTCAGCCAGTCTTGTTACTGGAGCAATAAATTCCTATTCCAAGAAGTGAGACCTCTGTGCCTGAGGGTTAGCTTAGTAGAGCAGGCAGTAATTTCTGTTGGATTCCCCATCCTCCTTTGGGGCAGAGCCTGCCATCCGCGGTGAAATGCGGTTGCCAGGGTGAGTTCATGCAGGCACTGGGTGGAGGCTGGCTCAGATGTTCGCTGAGCTGCATGCCGAGTGCTCTATCCTCAGTGGCATAAATGGTCATGACTCCATTAAGCCCAGTTTTCCCCAGCTGAGGACAGAGGCCCAGATCTAACACAGCCTGCTCTGCATGCAGGGGAAGAGTAGCAAAGGGAAATGAGGCTTTACAGCCAATAAGTTCTCCTTTAACCCTGAAAAGAGAGGCACCATTTGTAAGAGTACATTCCTCTGTATTCTGGTTTAAAGGGGTGTAGGATGAGGGCCCAGGCTTTCTTTCGGTTAGGAGAGAGGGAATATTCTTCTTTGTGATCCTTGTTTATTTGTATGTTGTGTAATCTTAGGTACACACACACATAAACACATGCACACTTGCATAAACACAGCATACAGCTGATGTGTTCCAGGTAGGTGTAGTATACTTGAGCGGTGGAGACAATGTATGAATACGTGAAGAAGAAAGGCCATGATCATCAATTGGAGTGAGGGGATGGGTTGCAGAGGTGCTGAAGCTTTCTTCTTGCTCTGAATGTCTGTGAAGCCAGCAGCTGAGCTGAGCTCTCCTTCTTTACCCCTAAAGACTTGGGGGCTATTTTACTCCATGTGAAAAATATCTAGTGCTCAGAGCAGTGGGGATGGTCTTACACCAAGATTTCCAAAAAATGACTGCATTCCTTGGCAGGAAAATACCTTCCTGCTGAAAATCACCTTGAAAAGGGAAGCATCCCATATCTTTAAGCTATATCTGGATATCCTGGCTTCTAAAAAATGCTGGTCTCCAAAGCGTGCTTTCCCAGTGACCATTTAGCCTTTAACAATCACAAAGTCTTTGTGCTGTAGTTCCTCTGCCTGTAAGATTGAGCTGTCTGCATCTCCCCGCCAAGGCACTGAATCCCTCTGCTGAAAGACACTGACTCTGTGAAAGAGCCATTGACTGTTAATTATGTTTCATTTTTTATTAGTCACTATTTTAAAGAAAGGGCACAATGCAGAGCTTCTGCCAAGCCTCCATGTTCAAAATTAGAAACAGCTGTGGCCTTGGATAAATCTAAGAGGTGGAAGAGAGTGCTTGTGGAGGGGCA
Organism: Balaeniceps rex; assembly: GCA_013401315.1. NCBI lineage: Eukaryota > Metazoa > Chordata > Aves > Pelecaniformes > Balaenicipitidae > Balaeniceps > Balaeniceps rex. The sequence continues at coordinate 35,394 of VYZW01011461.1, forward strand.
AAGTGTTACAAGTATGTGGGGGCTGAGAAGTGTGTATGCATGTACTTTCCCAGATGATAAGACAGTGACGTCTAGTTCTCATCAGCATCAAAAAAGGGGTTGCTCTCTGGTTGTGGCAGCACCTTTCTATCATGCATGCCATCTCAGCAGTAACGGTAGTGTCATGGTTTCAGAGGAGCTCGTGAATTATGGGTGATATTTCAGATGCCAGAGACTAATCACGATGCAGCGCTGGGGAGTATTTCCTCGATAAATGTTAATTTCACAAATCATGTTTGACTTTTGGTTTATGATTTAATTTGTGACAAGGGGCTTTGGTTGAGTAGATTCCTAATGCGACCATGAATCAAATCCTTTTTCCACAGTTTATTTAACACTGAAAATGAGTTTTAAAAAATAGTAATAAAAATCTGTTAGCATATGTATGTTAGCCTTGCAGTCATTTTCTGTTTCTTTTGGTGGTTTTTTTACCAAGATGGTTGGAGAGTTGGAGATGGCTTTGAGCTCTAAGACTTCCAGCTCTTTATCCAGCATTTTGAGTTGTCTGTGGACTGCAGTTCTAGGTGCATAGGGGAGAACATAGCTGCACTGTGGCTCTCTGTATGTGTGCTGATATACCACCTCAGATATACGTTATGTTTGCTAGCCTAGCAATATTACTGACAGTTGAATTATTTTGTATTTGTTGTGTGATCACACTGACGGCCTTCAAGCAAGATTGGGAGTCCACAGTAATAGGTAATTTAGAAATAGCTATAGACAATCTATGCCTCCCTCTCTCCCATCATATAATGTTAATAGACAAAACAGCCATGAAGGGGGCATCATCCTCCCATTTTAAAGTTTAAGAGTGAGTTAAAGTAGCCTGGTATGGGGTGAGCCCAGAGTTGTTTAAGCACTTAAATTGCTAGTTCATAATGGGGAACCATCAGTGAGCTATCAAAATTTGTGTGTGCACCAGTCATTTTGACTAACCAAGTTCAGACAGTCAGGAATTTTAGGGAAATTTAAATAAACTAAGGGAATGAGCAAGGCGATAAAGCCGATAACAAAGTTTTGCTGTGTTCTGTAATGCATATCAGAGGGGAAACACTCCTTTGGTCATATGGTTTCTGCATTGCAAATGAACTGTGTGAACCTGGGTGATGGTCCTCTTCTCTCTGTGCTATGTATAGAAAAGGTCTTTCCTGAATTGGCCCTAGATAGAGTTTGTGTAACAACTGAAGAGGAAGACTGAGTTCATACTCTGTTAGCAGCACTACCACTGTGAATGAGCAGGAGGTTCTCATTAGCAGACTTCTTGAGGTTTAAATAAGAAGAAACATGCATAGCCCAGTCCTTCATAAGTGAAGTGATTGGCTCAGACTTTTTCTAGGAAGAAATCTTATGCTTTATTCTTAAATCTCTGATATGTACATTTACTACATTTTATGCAGTAAATTCAGCTTTCCTTTTGATCTTAGAAAAGCAATTGTCCCACTGTTGGAAGAGCTGTTAGCATGGCAACCTAAGTGCCAGCATATAGTCCACAGGAGATGGACCTTCCCTTTCCAAAGGGGATAAAGCTGACTAATACAGTTTTGCTGCAGAACTCCCAACAGGGGTGGCATTATCTGTTTGATCTCATTTGATTAGCTATTTAGTTTAAATTATTGGGGGTTTGGCGGGGAGTGGAAATGAGATACAATAAAGACATCCTACGACCTCTGCGTGCCCTTTTCTTTCAGATGTCTGTATCTCTCTCTCTCTCTCTCTAAATTTCTATTTATAGGTGCATACAGATATTTGTATATATATGTATAGATTTATATCGATTAATTTTCAAATCTTCACACTTAAGATTTCAAATTTTCAAATTTTGTGGGAGCATTTATTTTAAATCTCTATGTTGTCCGACTTGATCAGCATTTTAAACAAAAATCTGTTTTGAGAGAAGGAGTGGACATCAGGATATTGTTCTCTGAAATGCGCCGTGCATTCATCAGCTCTTTTTCCAAGCACAAGTCCCTTTCTCATCATTCAGCAGTAAAGTGCTATCACTGGGCAAGTGCTCAAGCCTCATTGCAATGTACACAACACACCACTTCCTAATTTCAGAGGTGAAGGTGCTTCCCAATGAGCCAGATAACAAAATTAAAATGTCCTCCTACCTGCAATACAACTCACGTTTCTGGCTTAAACAAGATCAGCTGACAGCAGGAGTCAAAGACTTACAGCTCTGGTGGTGTCTGCAGAGGCATTCATGCTGCCAGTCCTCTCCTGCAGGGTTTTACTGTAATTCTGTTTATTTTTGTTGAAAACTAATTGTGAGGTGCCAGAGGATGCAAGAAAGAAAAAAGGGTTCTGCATGTTCTTCTGTTATTGGTAGCCCAGGACTTTGACATTCAGTCCATCTGTGGGGAAGCCTGTCTAAAGGCAGAAGGAGGGTTCAGCAAGTTGGAGTGGCTCCAAGGGCTCAGTGCTGAAAATTAATTCTGTGGTAGGTGTGTTTCTTGGTAGGCTGGTTGTGGGGTGTGGATACAGGATGCTGTGGATACAGGAAAAGAAAATAGAACAGGGTTGGAACGTAAAATGATGTTCCACCTGAGCCTTGATTAGAATTAAGAGAAGTATTTATAACCAGCTACTTTGACCCCTTTTCTTCTGCTGTTGACTTGTTTTAGTACTGTCATGAATTACAAGCACGTGTAGCCAAAGGAAAGCCTGTCAGCTGTAGGAGTGGAGCCAGCGCATGTGAGGTTTTGAGTCAAGGGTGGGCCTGGAGACGAGGAGCTGGCTAGAGGCCAGGGGAAGTGGAGTGGGGGCTGTGCCCGAGGACAGGTGTCACCGCTTGCAGGAGGGATGCCAGCCTGGCACAAAGCAGGGCTTGCACAGAGGTGGTGGTGATGATTAATACTACACCCTGTGCAGCACGGTCTTAATAAGCTCTACCCAAAAGCCTGACTGTATCTTCTGCTCACTGCCTGACATATGTGCTTGCATACCATCCAGGCCATGATGCTGGGCTTAGGAGAAAACAGGCCCATAGTGGAGCAATTCCGTGATGTGAGCAAAGGTCAAGGGGAGATGTAGCTCCAGAGCCACAGTATATTTACGTGCCTAATTTCTCTTACAGGCTTCGGTAGGCAACATTGTGTGTGTCTGGGCCCTAGTTGTTAAAGGAAAGGCCACTTAGCTCTGAAGAATAGAACCCAAAAGTATATGGTCACTAGCAGAATTGCAGCAGTGAGCTGATGGGTGTTGTCTCAGCTCTGCCCATCCTGTGCTGAGGATCCCTCTGGGTGGATCTATTCCATATCGTGTGCCCAAATAGGATGGCTGCTGCAGTGCCTTGGCACGCATGACTACACACCATGAAGGCACTGCTCAAAACACCTTTCATCCCCAATATATCAAAGGTACAGAGCGCAACAGCGTAATCTACTACCTCTCTTTTCCCCAAAAGCCCCAATCTGTTCGTGTCCAAATGTAACAAGCAATCAAATACAATCTCCATTCAAACAAGCAGACCAGAGTTAAAATTGTCTTTTGGAAAAAAAAATCTAACGCATGCACATTTTCTTGCAGGCGAGGAAAAAATTTTAAAAAATAAGAGTTCCTGGCCTGGTGCCAAATTAGGGTTTAAAAATTCATGCCTGCCGTAAGAATTTATATAACTTCTGAATAATTTATAGGCTGCACCAATAACAAGGAGCTTAATATCTGATAGAGATTATTTAATCAATAGAAAACAGTGAAGTGAAAAAGTCATCAAAGAACTACAGTATGTCAGTCTGGGCTGGGCAGCTTTTAACTTCTTCCCTGCTACATGTATGTGTGTTCATGTATATGTATGGAAGGACATTTTGCAATGGTGGTAACATGGAAGAGGAATCGACGGGACTTTTTTCTTCTAGAGGTTTTCTTTGGCAGTCTGCCGTTCCAGACAGATCCCTTGCTGATTCACCAGAGCTTTGAAATGTAATGAGTTTTCTAGCTCTTAGCTGAATTGGTCAAAAGGAGTAGTTAGTTTCTCATGAATAATCTGCCAAGGATTGTGGGTTACTGTGAGATGATTCAAGATTGGTGGCAGTGCCTAGCACATGCCATTTGTGGTGTAGCCGTTTCCATTTGTGTTTGATTCTGTGGCCAAACTTCAAGAAGTTTTTACAGATGTGGGCACTAATAAACATAGGGACAGAAAAGGACTAAAGACACATCTGTCTTTATAAGGGAGATTCTTACCTGACTTGTGTCCCTGGCCTCAGTAATTGCTTAGACATCTGCATCAACTCCGAAGTATCTCGATGCATGCCATGTTCCCCAGTTTTAGGATTATGCTCATGATTTTCATATCATAATCAACTATTAAGTGATAAAACAGAGTAGTTAAGCTTCTCAGCAGGTGTGGTCATTTCATGAAATGTCTTACCCATAGGCATCACAAACCAGTAAACTCTTGAGCACAGAGGAAGCAAGCAGGAACTCTCCTGGTATTTCTTGTCTTTGTGTGTATCTCTTTCTATATAACTGCATCTGGGTTTTGTATCTTGCTGTTGTGCACACCTGAAGTTGTGCCTCTTAAAAGCTAGCCAGTGCCAGGTGAGTATCCAGTCTAACTTCTGGCATAATAAAAGTCCTAGAACATCACCCAGTGGTGTGTGATGGTACCCAGTGGTACGTTCAGGCTTATGTAGAAGACCAACCTACTTGTTTGTTTAAGCAAGGTTGTGCATTATATGTGTAAATATCGTACGATTTAATAAAAAAACGGATTATTAACTGGTTCCCTAACAGATAGCTAATCGCACGCCCTGATGAACAAAGTGAATTGACTACCATTCCTAGAGCACCAAAGAGTATTTCTCATTACTCTTATTTTTTTGCATTTATAATACTTACCTGAAATACTTTGTGTTTCAGTATGAGCTTTCATCTAAAGATCTCTATCCATTTAATGCTTTTATAATAATAAATACATTTGTATTGCCCCAGAGGACCTGATTTGTGTAGCTGTGAATGTCTTGTAAACTGTCTTCATCTATAAGGCTGAGAAAACAGGAGCTGCATACCCACACGGGGATGTATAGTGATGGACCGCTGCGGGCAGTCCCATCTGGCAAGAATTTTAGTATTTCACACCATTCTTGCTAATGGCTTAGAGACAGCTTTTCGTTCTTTACAGATGATAACTGGTGTGTTTGTTTGGGGGGTTTTTGTTATTTTGCCATAAATATCTGGTAGTGCATGGTCCTGGTGTTCTCTGTGCCACTTAGTCTTTCTTTAACAGCATTTTTCCAGGAATTGCTCAGAGCCAGCTGTTTCTTTTGTTACAGTCCTGCTTTGGAGGTAGCATGTAGCTGCCTTGCCTCAGTGAGAGCTCTGTGAGTTATTCCTCAAGGCTCCCTAGGGCTTGTGCAAAGGCACTCTTTAATAAGTTGTAGCATAGTCCACCAGATGGGAAGGAGAAATCATCACCAGAAGTGTCTTTGTTGCTGTTTTAAGTGATGTCTTCATAGTATTGTAGTGCAAAGGCAATCTGGTCATGGAGAAGACCTTGCTGTGCTGGCACTGGACAAGAATGGAACAAAAACAGAGCCTATGCCCTAGTCAGCTTACAATCCAAAACACAAAGCAACTGTTGGAAACCCTGTGATGGGGAAGTCCAAACTGTTGTCAAGCATCAAGCAGCAAAGAACAGTCTTCAGGAAGAAGCTGAAGAAAAATGATGATGTAGCTCTGTCATTAACAATAATGTTCTTCCAAGTGTAGGGGTGTGTTGTGAGAGCACAGAATTGTTTGCCTGGATATTTAGCAAGTGGATGGTGGAACCTGGCTTTAGAGGCTGGTCAGAGTCAGAAGGCAATCTCAAAGGCCATGGAAGAGATCCTAGATTGATTACAGAAGGGACAACAAGGTATCTAGAAGTGAAGGCAGCTAGTTCATGTTAGATATAGTATTAAAAAAAAGGAGACAATGGAGGCATGGAAGGAGTGGTCAAAGTGGAAAGCTAAGAAAATTATATTGCAGTGATGATCTGATACCTATTTTGAATCGCCAGCAGTGGGTCAAGAATGTATTTATCAAAGCGAAGGAGATGATGAATTAATTTAGATACAATATATCTAGCTAAAATTAGACATTAAATTTGAGCCATGTGGGTGGATAGGAAAACCGTTATCTTAGAGGTATAATAAAGAGAACATCTAAAAGATAGCAGTACAACCAAGTTGTAGGGACCTGAAGAAAGCCTGAGTCAAAGGTAACACCCACATTGCAAGCCCGAATCGTAATCAAACAAGCAGCGTTGTCCCTAGGGGTAGAGAAAGGAAGAAGTGGAATGGGGTGGTGAGGCTGAGTTCTGTTTTAGCCTTGTTGTGTTTGAGCTGATGATAGGACAACCAAAGACATTAGAGATGAAAAACAACATCTTAGTTTATTCAGGAGAAAAGGAAGAAAACTGTACTGCTTTTTTATATGAGTATGTAAATTTTGCAAATTTTTTATGTGTTTTGGGGCAAAAGTCACAGCTTTTTTTTTTAACTTCTGGCAGTGGCATCATAAATCCTCACAGCCCTGTCAGGTAGTTAATGTAGTTGGATACAACCAAAAAATATGGTGATTGTAGGCAAAATTGTTGTTGATCATTGAATATTTATTGATTGTTCCCAGGGGAGAATGAACCATCCTCTGTGTTTATAGGAGTCCTACTGACATGCAGGATTTGGAAAAGACTAAAATGACTTGAAGGGTGCAGGAATGATGTGAAATGGGTGGGCTGTCAAATGTTGGGATCCCCAGAGTACAGGCAAGTTGGGGTAATAAGGAAGAGAGGCACAGTGCATTTTTGTTAAATTTCCAGTCTAAGCTACAGAACAAGCCACAGTCAACCATGGGGAGGCTACTGTGAATTAGAGAGCTCTGGAGTCTGTGCTGGTTCCTGGTATAGCGAGAATCTGAGGAGCACAAAGGTAGTTTAAGACCACATTTCTCCACATTCATCTTGGCTACTCCATCTCTTTCACATGCAGAAATCATTCCTCCTTTGCTATATTGTTTAGTTTTCATTATTACTTCTTTACTGTTTTGGTTCCTGAAAGAATAAATAAAATGAACCAAAAAGAAAGAAAGAAAAGACCCTAGCATTATTCTAAGCTTGCTTGTATAAGCTGTATGCATGTCTCTGATATGATATGTAGTGGGTCATTTGAGGTTAGGAACTTACAGCTTTTATTGGAGAGGTGGTGATGATGGGATGCAGATGGAAAAATGGCAAAGGGAATAGATAGAAAGCTGCTGCACGCAATCTCTCTGCTTCTCTCCAACAGATGAAATTATTCTTGTATTAAGCATTCAGCTGCTTTGTCTTTAAAGACCAAAGTCTTGTCTCCTTCAAGCTCTGAAACTTAACCAGAGATTTTTTGTTTTGTGTCTTGGCTTATAGCAGGGACATGAGATGTCATGCAAGACATGGACCTTGGTGTCTTTAGGAAAGCAAGCTGTGATCTGCGAAAATTTTTGCAACCTCTTAAAGAATATATCTAGTAAGGAAAACCAGTAATCGAGAATTTAATTTTAACACCACATGCACTTGGCTTCATACTTAGTTGCAGAAGCCTGGTGTTTTCTTGCTTTTCCAGTGTCCTAACAAGCAGAAAGGAAATTGATGGTGGGGACAGCATGGAGTAGAAGGCGCAAGGGACCACAGGTGCTAATCCCAGCTCTGATACTGGGTGACTGTAGGCCTGGGCAAGTCACTTTGCTTCTCAGTCCCTATTAGTAAAGAACAGGAGGTTAATATTTGTAATGCTTCTCTCCTGTGAAATGCAAGGATTAGAAGAGCTGGTGTGTGTCCAGAGCATCCAAGATGTGAGAGCTAAGTGCTCTTACAGAGTCTTTTGTCCTAATATAGCTCCTCTCTGTATTATCACAGCAGGTAGTGTGCCAGCTGCCAGCCAGAGACTGGGTCTTTCCTTTCCTTGAACCTCCTTGCAATGGCTATTACAGAGCAGGGTTTCCTGCGTTTTTACAGTGGGAAGACTGACGCTGTCAATCTTACATAGACAGGATTTAAAAAAAAAAGCTCCATTCACCACTAAGTTACTTTTCATCTCCAACGTAATAGTAGACTAGTTCTGGTTAATGTTCTCGGAATTTTAGAATTCGCTTGGTTGCTTAGAATCAATGGGAGAGGTAGTACTATAGTGAGATGAGAACCTGTCATATCTGGGAAAGATAAAAGGGAAGGGGAAACTTGGGAAAATACTTCTTAGTGTTTTTCTCCCCTACAGGCTGTGTGTTATTTACCTTCTCCAAGATCCTCCAAGAGCTGGCATTGGCATACTTCCAATCCTGTAGCACTTTGCTAAAGTAAAGGATTTTAGACACTGACGTGGACTCAGGAGATCTGGATTCTTGTCTGTGCCACAGATTCAGGAAAGATGTAGTGTCTGTATGCCTTATTTTACAGCCTCTGGAATAATGCTCTTTTTTTCCTTTGCTTTTTCTGTTTGGCTTTTCAGAGTGTGTATTCTCTTCTTTTATGGAGTCACTCAGACACACTCACACATACACAGATAGATTGATAGATCCAGATATACAGCATTTAGTGGGGATTGTGTGAGCTGTACAGTGATAGTTAGAACTGGTGCAACACTTGGAAATGTTTAAACCCCTTTTGTTGGCCTGTTTGGAAAGAACATGTGTACTGCTACTGTGCCATATAATGTGCCAGCAAAACATTGGCTTGCACAGGTATGGAGGCATGTGCTGAATTATGCCCTTTTTTAATTGAAAATCTCCTTGTTGGGGGCTATCCTAAAAAAGAACGCATCGTACTGGAGGGAGTAGGGTCGGCAGGTGATCAGCTGCAAATCCGAACTCAGAAATCCTAGCTTCAACATAACCATGTAGTATTTGTGGAATGATCCCTGCAGCATTTATTTCTTGCACTTGACCACTGGG